>JAMZEH010000005.1:4162500-4347500 GCA_024699665.1 Ostrea denselamellosa | reverse complement strand
ATATTTCTCCTGGAAATATTCTGTTAAATTTCTATCTCTTTATAAAATTCCATTTCATAAACTTCTTCGTACAACGAACTTATTTTCTATCCATATTCACAAATATTTTTCAAGCGTAGATATGATTTCATTTTCATGAAATGTTTCCAAATGTAGCGGAAATTTAAACATTGTACTTACAAAACACATTTCTGTAGCTTCCTTTACTTTATTCAAATTCAGTGCTGCTTTCCTTGGATATTCAATTTAAGGAGAGCAACGGAAGGAAAACCAATCCTATGCATAAAACAATATGCACATGTTTCATTTGCTTATTTAGACTCCTTCAATATTATTCCATTTATATAATACCAACTAGAACCTCCGTATAGTAGCATTAAACATTGCGAGAACTGGAGCTCTCTGAATAAAAAACATACATATATAGTTATAAAAGAGACCAGCTACGTCAATCTGATTAATTGATTGATTGATTAATTGATTGATTTTTTGTTTGAGACAATAGTCTCGTCTTCATGATGAATTCATTTCGTGTTTATTGGACACGTTGAATTGAGATGTCATATTTTGTATATTTTACATATTGGACATGTTTTGCATATTTTACATGTACAATATCTAGGATGTATACAATCTTTAAGAAATGGATATTGTGTTTTTGTTTGTTTTTTAATTTGTTGTTATTTTTGTTTAGTTCATTTTCAGTATCCTCTCTTCACAGAGGACCTAAAACTCTGTTTGAACAGACATTAATGCTATCCACTTGTGCTTGATATAAACTGTGCTCTAATCAGCAACAGCGCTTGACTTTCAAAATTGGAAAAAAATCTCTTTAAAAAAATTATTTCAACCTAGAATATTACGTTTCAGTTAGAAACACATGCCTATGGTCCACTTATTGCAGTAATTTTTTAAAGGCCAGCAACTTGTTTATATATTGGAGAGTCCAGTCTCTCAGATGCTAGAAAGGGATTTTTGTCAGTTGGAGAAACAGAAAATAATGAGATCACCACTGATATACGAAAATTTAAAGAAGATTAAATGAATGAGGTATAGACAAAGGAAGTGAGCATTGTCTGTAATTGAGGCATTGTAAAGACATGTAATTAAGTGAGATATTTCATTGTAAAGATTTTTGATTGATGAGTTATCTCATGATCATTGTAAACATATCTAATTAGGTGAGTTATCTCATTGTATATACGTTCAATTCGGTGAGGTATACCACTGTACATACATCGAATTAGGTGAGATATCTCATTGTAGATACATTTAGGTGAGATATACCACTATACATACATTAAAATAGGTGAGATATTTCATTGTAATTAACCCCGTGGGGATCCGGGTTAGAATAGATCCTCAGTACCCCTTGCTTGTCGTAAGAGGCAACTAAAGGGGGCGGTTCTTCGGATGAGACCGCATAAACCGAGGTTCCGTGTCACAACAGGTGTGGCACGTTAAAGATCCCTCCCTGCTCAAAGGCTCTGAGCGCCGAGCATAGGCCTGAAGTTTGCAGATACAATGAATTAGGTGAGATATACCACTGTATATACATTGAATTAGGTGAGTTATCTCATTGTAGATACATTGAATTAGGTGAGATATACCACTGTATATACATTGAATTAAGTGAGTTATCTCATTGTAGATACATTGAATTAGGTGAGATATACCACTGTATATACATTGAATTAAGTGAGTTATCTCATTGTAGATACATTGAATTAGGTGAGATATACCACTGTATATACATTGAATTAAGTGAGTTATCTCATTGTAGATACATTGAATTAGGTGAGATATACCACTGTATATACATTGAATTTGGTGAGTTATCTCATTGTAGATACATTGAATTAAGTGAGTTATCTCATTGTAGATACATTGAATTAGGTGTGGTATACATTGAATTAGGTGAGATATACCACTGTATATACATTGAATTAGGTGAGTTATCTCATTGTAGATACATTGAATTAGGTGAGTTATCTCTTTGAAAACACATTGATATTGGTGAGTTTTCTCATTGTAAATACATTCAATTAATAAGTTATCTTATTGCAAACACAATGAATTAAGTGCGTTATCTCATTGTAAATAAGTTAAATCAAGTGTAAACAAGTTGAAAAGGTGAATCTCATTGTGAACACATTGAATTAAGTGATTTATCTCATTGCATATGCATTGAATTAGGCGAGTTATCTCATTGTAAACCCATTGAAAAAGTTATTTATATCATTGTAAGCAAATTGAATTAGGTATCATTGTATAAATACATTAAATTTTGTGAATTATCTCATTGTAAACACGTGGAATCAAGTGAGTTATCTCATTGTAAACAAGTTGAAAAGGTGTTTATAACAATGTAAACACGATGACTGTACATTTATATACTATTGATTAAGTAGTTAAGAGTTATCTCATTGTCAACACATTGAATTAGGTGAGTTATCTCATTGTCAACACATTGAATTAGGTAAGTTATCTCATTGTAAACACATTGAATTGGGTGAGTTCTCTCAGACAGAGTGCTTAAATCAAAACAAGTTTATTTTGTGACAAGATGGGTGATGTGCCAGATGTAAACCTACGTTGCATGAGGATATTTTCATATTAATTTTATCTTATTTAGAAAAAAATCCTTTAATATGGGAGCTTCTAATATATGATATATTTTGTCAGTGAACGATGAAACAGCTGATGAAGCCTTTATAACCGAGAACATTCACATATTATTATACTTTCATGTAAAATACTCCGATCTGATTGGCCGAGAAACATTTGTAAAAACATACTATTCCCCTCTGAGGACAGAAAGCCACGCCCTCCAGGGTGATATTATCTAGCAACGGGAAGTATTACTTAACGACGGGAGATATTCTAAAAAATATCACATGCGTCAAATTTATGCGCGTACGGTTCGCCGTAGATTGCTAGACGCCATCGCTTGAGCGTTTGTAATTCACGCAACTATTACGCTGATTGTGGTTGATATTCAAAATATCGCATTACATTGATTCATTAAACGTCAACAGACGATAGCGACAACATGTTTGCAAACGTGAATGAGAATTAACAGTAGAAGAATTGAATTCTATTTTCGATGATTCGAGTTTTGAAGAACTACCCTCCAGTTCAATCTGCGATCATAATGTCCCAGATGCTCAGCCGTTACGTGTATTGAATCTTAATTCAATGCCTACAAATACAGGGTTCCACGTCTATCCGACAATGAATAACTGTGTTGTAAATTTCAACTTTGGTCCTCAAAAGTGAAATTTCTATGATTCGTTGACCTAAAAGAAATTTACTACTTTGGATTTGTAACTTTCCCATGTTGACTTTGTTACATGTTTGAATTACTGAAACACCAGATTAAAAATTACTGAAATATCATTTTACATTTTTATGAATATATGTATCATTGAGCATGATAAAACAGACATTCAGTATAAAACAAATAGTACGCCTCGGTTGACAATGGTTTTTCTCGGGGTGAAAATTTTCAATATTACCCTCAACTACATGAACTATTTATATAATAATGATGAGGGGGATCTTTTTCCATTACGAGTGTTTGACACTGAAGCATGAAAATTCAATTTGGAATATATTTAACTGGATACAAACAGCCAGTATCACTGTGAGTAAACATCGGATATTACAGTCCTTAATAGAAGCGAGGGAACAACCTTTGCTTTGAAAAACTAAAGGGTCAGAAAAACATATTATAAAGAGGCAGTGGCTGGAATGATGCGAGAGGCGTGTGGACTTGGAGACCAACTGTTCATGTAATTTTTCAAAGTGTTCGATATTCCGCTATGCTTGAATTCCGGAAATTAGCTGACTGTTATAATATGTCCTAAGATAGCCAGACGAGCCTACAAATTTGGCAATTTGACGAATTAGGATAACGTTTCACCAAACCGCAAAAACCAGCTATTGCGACTTTGACGAAATTTGCCCGTAAACAGACGTGTGTTTATCAAATTAGCGTTCTACTTGACGGCGCAAACAAAGGCTTATTATTCAACATTTATCATAGTGCCTCGTTCAATACTAGAAAGCTTTAATGTGTATAAAATTGCTTGTTTTTGTATTATAATAAAATTTACCGATAAGAAGCAAGTCTAGCGAGTTCAACCCATCTGCTTCAGAAAGCCTGCGAGATCTTGTGAGATATTTTCTTTATTCTTTCTTTGATTTTTTTTTTGTGCTGATGTCCCTCTCTATAAAATTGGCAATAAGTGCTCAATATCATAACTATATTAAGAACATAGATAAAAGTAAGAAATGACAATAAGTAGATAGGATTCGTTATTCTGGCATTGTGTCAGTGGAATTAAATTAAGTATTGTAAAGACTTTGATTACTTTCTGCACTAAGGGTTGTTGAATGTTGAAGAAATATATTAATTAAACTTTCACTATGTGATTAAAATCTTTGTGAAAGGGGGGGGGGGGTCCCACATTGCTGTTTGACTTTGTCGTCCCTGATCATAACTGCTGCGGGGATAATTTTACTTCACAATGTGTTAAATGAGATTTTCATCTTTAAAAGAATTAATTAGGAAAAGATAGAGGGGAAAAAATAACAGAGGAATTTAGCACAATTCTACTGTAAATCAATCGCAGATCCAACATTTTCCAAATTGGAGAAAGGGACGGATGAAAGTAAAGCTACAGGCTTTAGGGGAAAATTTGGTTTTAATAGGATTTTTATGTAAAGCCATAGCATTACAAAAATAAAAATGGGGGGGGGGGGTAATTTTACAGTATTAGCGGTATACATCTATTCATTAAAGTATGCGTATTCATGTGCATTGGAACATTTTATAGACTCTTCAGATACGTATATACGTGTCACCATCGTCGCAAACCACGCCTATTGTCTCCGTTTCCATTACGTCATATCGCGGTTTGAGGTAGGGCAGGTACTCCCGGACTCAGTAAGCGTGATCGCATGGTACTTTGAAATTCCAAGTACTATTTATATAACTGTATATCGTATTATCTATCTAATATATATATATATATATATATATATATATATATATATATATATATATATTGTGACTATATGTTATGCACTCTGACAAGCCAGTTGGCTTATTATAGAAATAAATGAACTGACCTGAATTTGTTTTGTTAATGAAGCATGATGATGGATTTCGACATAACTAGAGCCTGAAGAGAAATGATGAAAGGATGACTTTAAAATAAATTTCAAAAAGTTTCTTCCTTAATATGTATACAATCGAATCCCGATATTTTTCAAAAACATGCAAATTCATGACATAATTACAAGATTTAAAACAATTAATTAGTACCTAAAAAGTGACTTTAAAATATGTATATGCAAGTTTAAAATGGAATCCTTCATCCCCCCCCCTCCATGTACTTTTTTATTTTCTATATTTGCAACCAGAGGTTAATTGAATTCAAGTAGGAAAGAAAAAATAACAATAAAAAACAAATAAAATGAGAGAAAATAAAAACTACTGTGATGAAAATAGAGGACATTTGAACAACAATATAAGTTCCTGTAGAGTAGGGGTCAGTGTTCTTAAATTTTATGGAGGTGGACAGGGACTGGGAGAAAGGAGGGAGATGTCAGAAGGGAGGAAGATTTAGGGAGAAGGAAGGGAGATGCCAGTTAGAAGGGAGGAAGATTTAGGAAGAAGGGAGGGAGATGTCAGTTAGAAGGGAAGAAGATTAAGGGAGAAGGGAGGAAGATTTAGGGAGAAGGAAGGGAGATGTCAGTTAGAAGGGAGGAAGATTTAGGGAGAAGGAAGGGAGATGTCAGTTAGAAGGGAGGAAGATTTAGGGAGAAGGGAGGGAGATTTAGGGAGAAGGGAGTAAGATTTAGGGAGAAGGGAGGACGATTTAGGGAGAAGGAAGGGAGATGTCAATTAGAAGGGATGAAGATTTAGGGAGAAGGGAGGGCGATGTCAGTTAGAAAGGAGGAAGATTTAGGGAGAAGGGAGGACGATGTCAGTTAGAAGGGAGGAAGATTTAAGGAGAAGGGAGGGGATGTTATGTACAGTAGATATTAGGGAGAAATGAGATGTTAGGGAAAATTACGGATATGTTAGGGAGCTATTAGAAAAAAACCCCGGGGTGAGTTGTTAGGGAGTTATGTACAGATATTAGGGAGAAAGGAAATGTTAGGAAAAAGGAAGGGAGATATTAGAGATCTGTATCTGGAATCTGTATTGGGTATTGGAAATTAACTCACTACTGAGCAAAATTTATCTGGGGTTAGTAAGTGCTTAAAAGACAGAACTTAATCACTTCTAGCGGCTAAAGTAGTTTTAGGCTAAACTTGTTTGTTGTGTAACAGTTCACGATGTGTGATGGTAGTAAGTTCCATGCGGCTTTTGATGGTAGCTGGCACAAATGACTTCTTGGCGATATCAGTATTATAGGTTAACAACTTGTGACTTATCATGCTGAGTTCTAGATGGTCTGGTAAGCCTCCAGGGCCTGTACGGTTTTGTAGAGAAGCACTAATCGCTGGCCCCGTCTACGCTCCGATAGCGATTTCCACTTTAGCTTCCCCATCATATTGGATACACTGCTGTATCTGTTGTTGTAGTTGCAAACGAAGTGGGCTGCGCGGCGTGTTGCACCTCTTCTAGCTGGTCTCCTTTTGCCTGGTACGGGTCCCTTACAATAAAAGCATAATCAAGTACAGGACGAACAAGTGATTGATTGATTGATTGATTTGTTTTCCGCCACACTCAACAATGTTTCAGTTATCTGGTGGCGTCCAGTCTTTTATTGGTGGAGGAGAGATCCCTGATACAAAGTACCCGGGAAGAGACCACCGACCTTCCGAAAGTATGAAGTGTAGACCGTTTCTTTTAGAGGTGTAGTACAATATTTACTTAGGTTACGGCAGATAAATCCTAGGATAGAAAGACAGTTTGCAGTCTTATCAATGTGTGTTGACCATTTGAGGCTCTCGCTGAGGATAATACCAAGATATGTTAGGGAGTTAGGTAGATGTTAGGAGAGGGGTGGGAGATGTTAGGAGAGGGTAGGAGATGTTAGAAGAGGGTGAGAGATGTTAGGAGAGGGGTGGGAGATGTTAGAAGAGGGTGGGAGATGTCAGAAGAGGGTGAGAGATGTTAGGAGAGGGGTGGGAGATGTTAGAAGAGGGTGGGAGATGTTAGAAGAGGGTGGGAGATGTTAGGAGAGGGGTGGGAGATGTTAGGAGAGGGTGGGAGATGTCAGAAGAGGGTGGGAGATGTTAGGAGAGAGATGGGAGATGTTAGGAGAGGGTGGAAGATGTTAGGAGAGGGTGGAAGATGTTAGAAGGAAGGGAAGGTGAGATCTTGGTGTCAATAAAGGGGGAGAGGAAGAAGGACTACGGAGAAGGCCGGGTAAGTCGAAAGAATTTGCGGCATCCCTTACCAAAATATAAGCTCGTGGTACACAGTTGCTGCAAGCTGGCAGCGCATTTGCGGCAAGTTTGCCGCAACTAAGCCAAGTTAATTGCGACGCATTTGCTGCAAGTATATTTTTCGTATGCATTTTTTTTCTCTCTGGCACACAGTTTGCGGTAAACTTGCGGCACATTCTGGCAGCATACTTCTGGCACACAGTTTGCCACAAATTTGCGGGACACATTTGCTGCACACTTCTGGCATAGTCTGTTTGAAATTATGGGATTCTACATAAAACAGGTAGTTCTGAGAGAGAGAGAGAGAGAGAGAGAGAGAGAGAGAGAGAGAGAGAGAGAGAGAGAGAAGGGTCTCTCTTTGCGATTGTATATCAGAGCCACATCATTTGACAAATGGACTTATTAACTGACAAATTAGACATAATTATTTGACAAGTCGACATAATTATCTGAAATCTCCCCAATTTTTGTGCACTTTTTTTTCACCTTTCCCCTCTCTTCCCAGTTCCAAGAACGATAACTCTCACTTTGCTCCGACCCGTTGTCCTCGGATCTTGTGTCATGTGACTTTTTATTGTGATGGCCATTAGTCTGATTAGACTTTGGGAGCTGTCAAGAATCTGCATTTGTTTTTTCTCCATCTAAAATTTAACAAAAACAATAACATGTGATATTCATCAGTTGAATTGCCGGGAGTTTGCGACAGAACATGGCAGTTCGTGAAGTTAAAGTCTGTTTACTAGGGGTAAGGCTTGTTGATACTAAACAAAAGCGAAAGAGAAAGTAAAGCAAAGCATTCCTGTGGGTTCTGGGAACAAACCAAGAATGTGTGTTATCTAACTAATCAGTGAATGCATGCAACGTAGGTCTATGATTCTTGTCGACGTGTAGAAACAAATAGTAATATACAATTCTAAGCTATGGTTTGTCTGCTTGACAACTGTAAGCACAGGTACATGCTAAACACACAATGCACAAGTATGTTGAAAAATAACTATCACTATTAATTTCAACCATCTTTTGAGACACGCAATAACGTAATCACAATGCACGTTTTGTTAACAATGAACATGAAACTTTAATACATTTATAAGAGGGGGGGGGGTTGACAGCTCCCTGATTCACCTCATATTTTCTTTCCTCTTTTCCTCACTCCCTCTTCATTTCCCCCTCTTCATCCCTGTCTCCCCCCCCCCCCCCCCCCCCCACACACACACCTCACTTTTATCCTATCCACCAATATAAAAATTATACATACTTCACATAACACCTCTCTTTGTTGTATGGGCAGAAGTTGACCGGATTGAGTAAGTGAGATATAAATTAACATCTTCCTTTTTTTAAGGAATAAATGGGTTGATAATAACTGCCCTACACTTGTTCTTAGTAAGATTAGAGCAGAGGTTTTTACAAATAAGCACACATTGATAAGTCCTGGTGTATGTGCCATCTTTTTTATTTTGTGTGTTCATTGTTGAGTATATACATCTCTGATCTTTTTGCCTTCAGTATTTTTACTGATATTGTAATGATGGCCATTTTCTTGTGAGTGCAACGCAGATGTGAAAAATGTGCATGTGAATCTTTGATAAATATATTATGCCCATTTTAATGGTTGGGAACACATGAATCAACACTGCCAAAAGTTACATGTATGTCCCTTGCCAGCCATTTTTCTTCAAAAAAGTCTTATTTTCCTAGGTTGGCCTTTGTAATCAGTAGCTTTGACATTTGGTATTTTTTCATCAATAAAATTTTACTCAACTACGATCATGCCCCAGGGTGGGTCAACCCATAAATTTGTATGAGAACATAGTGATTAGCTTTAATTCATCATTGAGACATCGTAGTTATGGTATTGTAAAGAAGAAAAGCCTGGATATTAAATGATTCACCATTGGCTGAACCCTGCAGGGGTGGGGTGGGGGGAGGGGGTAATTTAAATTCCAGGTTAATTAGTGTATTCTGACATAAATAAAAGATAGAATAAATAAATTTCATTTTTGAAAATAGATAAAGGTATTAACTTCATGCCAGCATACCTTTCATGAAGTTTTTCATGTTTCATGCAATATGCAAGCCTGACGTGTCACAGTTTATGTCCAGATTTGTATTTTCAAAACTGAAATTTTTTTCATAATTGAAATTAACTGCTTGTATTGTACATGTAATGAATTTATGATGTGAATACTTTACAGGAGTCTGGAGTTGGGAAGTCCAGTATTGTCTTGAGATTTGTCAATGACTCGTTCAAACCAGCTCTGGAGAGCACCATAGGGTAGGTGTATAATATATTATTAGTGGAATTGAATATTGGAATTAATGGTGTTAGTATTACTTAAATGACTTGTCAGTATGATATGCAGGACAAACAGTGTTGATTTGAATTCTTAACACTTATAGAATTTAAATATAAATATAAGACTCAATCCAACACCTTGAAGTCTAATTTGCGGCAGATTTCCTAGGATGGATACCTCAGGTATTCAATAGGTTCTGAGAATAACATATAGTTGAGAGGTATAAACAGAAAACCAGCATCCAAGGAAATGGGAATGGAAACTTTAGTTGGTTTACCGGTTTCGGCCTTAGGTGGCGTTCATCAGAACATCAACAAAACAGTTTAACAAACTGAAGTATAAAATGCGGCTCTGCTTACAGAATTAATTGTTTAAACATGTAAATAAAGCATATTTTAATTGAATGCTATGTAAAGGAAATAGTAAAAACATTCATTGTTAAAATTTGAAGAGTGACAATAATGTTAAGGATAAGATATTTGAGTCGGTCATTGTGCTGCATAACATTATGTGGAGCTCTGAAATGTTTTATACTGTTTACCTGTATATATATGTGTATGAATTCTAATTCCTTTATAAATCAGGTAAGTAGACTTGCATGAGAGGAAACCAGGTGATTTATCATGTTTATGGACCAGTAAAACTGTTAGAATTATATCATTGTTTACAGAATGAAATAGAGGTTACAGAAAAAAAATGATAATGCATGTACATTACATTAGCTCTTGTTAGTCCCTCACCATTCTTACCAACGGAATCCTCATAAACTTTCCACTTTTGAAATGGGCTAATCACTGTGTATGAATACATTTCAATTTGAAAAGTGCATTACAGGTTTATAGCTAACTGGTATACTGAACCCTAATATTTTTAAACTTTATTTATTTCACGACGATTAACAAACAAGTTCTACAACTTATATTAATGCTTCTCGTCGGCTCAGAGTTTTGGCGTGAAGGGGTCATTGATGTGGGAGGAAACCGGAGTACCCGGAGGAAACCCACGTGTCCGAGTGGGCAACCACAATACCCTCTCACATACAACCACTGTCGATCCAGAGGATCGAACTCGGGTCGCAGCGGTGAGAAGCGAGTGCGTTAACCACTACGCTACCCGGACACCTCAACCCTAATATTTTGAAGAAAAAAATTGACATTCAGCATAATAATTATAAAAATGTAATTGTAACATCGTTACATGTATATAGATAATGGATCAGCTTTGATTGTACAGAGTTTTAGTACTAATATTAAGTACATACTCTCTATATGTTAAATGTATTCTACAGAAATGCCATGATATTACGTAAAATAAAGAATCTTAAAATGATACACGTCTTGTCTTGAGTATACAAATGTATTGTCACAAAAACCCACTCCTGGTTTGGTTTGATCAACTGCAATGGTTTCCATTTATTGTATATTTTCAGTGCCTCTTTCATGACAAAGAGATTGGATGTGGATGGCGTTTCATATCAGTTTCAGATCTGGGACACTGCAGGGCAAGAAAAGGTATGACATAATCTAGCACGTGTCAGAGCAGGATAACTGTCATTTCATATGGTATATATATATATATATATATATATATATATATATATATATATATATATATATATAATTTTAAAATGTTGTGACTGGTAATGCCATAAGTTTGACCTTCACTTTGGTATCGGCCAAGGTTAAGGGTTTTGTATTGGCCCAAATCTGAAGGAACTGAGATCAATGTAGAACTTAAACCAGGGTCAAAATTAGAACCAGAATGTGACATTTACACCACATTGTTTACATCAAAAATGTTTATATCATGTTATTTATTGGGGCCTATAGACAGGAGCCTGTAGATCAGTTTGATTGTAAATCCTTACAGTGACAGTTTTCCAGACGTATTTTACTATCCCTATAGCTGTTGATTTGAAAATTGATCATCTTCATCTATCCCATAGTCTGGCTGACCGTTGGGGTACCACTGTAAATCTTACAACCAGCTTCTCCACTCATCGTGGTTCTCTGCCGTCTGCAGTATGATGTTCCAATCAAGGCCAGTCCACTCTTTGATGTTGTCTTCCCATCACTTCCTCTGTCTGCCTCTTCATCTCATTCCCTGTACCATTCCCTGCAAGATCGTTGGCCAGTCCAGATGATTGTGTGATGCACCCATACCACTACAGTCTGCATTGTTTCACTGAAGTCAGGAGGCTTGACAATGTTTCTAATTCTGGTTTTCATTATTACATTGGTTATGTAATCTCTATACCAGATACCAAGGAGTTTGCGGAAACATTTCGTCTCCAGTGCCTGCATCCTTCTTTCAATGTCTGCAGTTATGGTTTCACATGCATTTAAAAATATGGACATGGCCAGGGAATCTACCAGTCTGATTTTGGAGCTGATGATGATGTTCTTGTTGTCCCTAATTAACTTTAAGTTTGGTACTGCAGCTATGGTTTGGGCTATCATGGAAATACTTTAGGCTTAAATCCCTCATCCGATACTATAGTTCCCAGATATTTAAAGCTGTCAACAGTCTCCAGTTTCTTGTTGTTTATGATAATGTCAGTGCTGATGCCATTGGTGTTGTTTATCATCAACTTGGTCTTCTCTGTACTGATCTGCATGCCATAGGTAGTGGACCCATCTTCAAGGTGATTATCCAAGTTGACCAGCTCTTGTTCTTGTCCAACTAGGCTGTCAATGTCAATCGGTGACATAATTTGGTAACTGTTGTGCATCTTATGCTGACTGGTCTTCAAGCACATCAGTCATTATTCTCTCTAAGAAGATGTTGAAGAGAGTGGCAGAGAGCAGACATCCTTGGCATACTCCAATGTGGTTTGGACCCATGTTGTTGTCATGGTAGACAGCACTGGTTGCCTTGTCGTAGAGTCATTCTAGGGTTCTGATTAGGTTGGCGTTGATGTTATACAACCTCATGGTTACCCACAAAGCTGCATGCCAAACTATGTTGAACGCCATCTTCAAGTCCACAAAGTTTTGTTGGTGTTGCAGGTACTTCTCACAGAGTATTCTAACTAAAGGTTGATAATTTGCTCAGTTGTGCTCCTTCCTACTCTGTGTTCTCTGATGATCTCCGCAGCTTGTGGCTTCAATCTAGTCAGTGGGATTCTTAGCATGACCTTACTTTGGTGATTGATCAGGCTGATAGTGTGGTAGTTTTGGCATAGTTGTAGATTGTCTTTCTTCGAGAGAGTGATGATCAGGGACTGAGTTCAATGTGCTGGTCACTCTCCTGTCTGCCAGATCTTATTGCAGATGACGAGTTATATATACATATATCATGATCTCTTCGTCTTCTTGGACTGCTCCAATGAAAATTTATACATGAACTTAAATCAATGGGACACCGATCTGCTCCAAAGGCAAGATAGGGTGCTGTGTGCAACATTGATTCTCGAGCAGCTGCAGATTGTGATGTACCTGCTTCCAGCTTTTTAATTGTGCTGTTGCGTTGATCATCATTCAGACACAGCATTTCTCAAAATGTGGATACATCTAAAGACAATGCAATCAAGTATTGAGAACCTGTACAACTGATAGACTATATATATATCTACTGATGCCTGAATCATGTGCATGAGGAATTTACAACAATCGACTGTCACAGAGACTGATTTTAGGATTTTGTGAAAACCTGTTTTATTCTCAAATTCTATGGAATATCTATCCAGTAAACAATAACTTTAGATGTAATAATGGGGGCCTCTGTGGCCAAGTGGTTAGAGCATCGTGCTCAAAATCACAAGGCCTCTCACCTCTAGTCGGTGTGGGTTCAAATCTCGCTCGCACCGATAAATGTGAGAAAGTTTGCCAGTTTACTTTCGGAAGGTCGGTGGTCTCTTCCCGGGTACATTGTATCTGGGTTCTCTCCTCCACCAATAAAAACTGGACGCCACCAGATAACTGAAAAATTGTTGAGTGTGGCAGAAAACAACAATCAATCAATAGATGTAATAAGGAGTAATCGGGCGATTCATTCTAGACCAAAAAAAAAAATTATGAAAAATAAATCAACCAAATTAAAAAACTATGAGGTCTAAGTTTCAACCACTTGTATCATGAATTACAAAATTGATTGATTGATTATATATTGTTTAACGTCCCACTGGAGAATTTTTCACTCATATGGAGACGTTACCATTGTCAATGAAGGGCTGCAAAATTTAGGTCTATGCTTGGCGCTTATGGCCTTTGAGCAGGGAGGGATCTTTAACGTGCCACACTTGCTTTGACACGGGACCATTGTTTTTGCGGTCTCATCCAAAGGACCGCCCCATTTAGTCGCCTCTTACGACAAGCAAGGGGTACTGAGGATCTATTCTAACAACCCAGATCCCATATAAGATTGAAATACACATCTAGGAGTATACAAGTAAATAATATACTTGGATATAAAATAAAAACTGTAAATTCTCACAGATTTAGAACTTTTTTGATTGAATAATCCTACCACCACAAAATGTAGTCCTTTCAAACTCTTTTAAACTTTTAATCGACATTAAGATTTTCAGCTGGATAGAGTTAAGGAATAAAAGTATGATATGTTTGGATTAACGAGATAAGTACTGAACCAGTACCGACTCAGCTATTACATCCTGTGCTGTTGTACTCACAAGCTGAGGAGCTAACTTCCTTAAGGTTCATATCTCTCCTCCTTCCCACACTTAATATGTTAAATGTCAAATTAAAACTTGTTTATACTCTTAAGTAAAGTACTGATATCATTATTTGGTGTAATTCTTGAAAATATGTGTTTTTCTTTGAAATTGAACAAGGTATGAAATATATCAAAAGCAGTTTCAATTTTATAAGTATTTAATTGATATATATTTATGATTTTATGTGATAAATGCACAATTGATAGAGAAATAAACATGAAGCTGAGACAATTCATTTAATAAATAAAATTTAATAAAGAAAAAAAAAAAAAAAAAAAAAAGCTCTATGAAATTTAATAATATGAGGCTAAAATGCATTGTATGTTATGTTTTTTCAGTATCGATCCCTGGCACCGATGTATTACAGAGGGGCAGCGGCAGCCATAATTGTGTATGACATCACACGAGAGGTAACTGTGGACTGATTCTACAAGGCTTGTTATTTAATAATGTTTATAGGAAGAAAATGAAATACAGCACAGCTGTTTTGTTTATTACAGGCTACCTTTAGAACTGTGAAGGACTGGGTGAAAGAGTTAAAACGAAACTGCACAACTGACTTGGTGTTAGCTATTGCAGGAAACAAAAGTGACCTTGATGATCTCAGAGAGGTCAGAGTTCGAGGTTAGTAGATTGTAATATGTAGAAGGTCAGAGTTCAAGGCTAGTAGATTGTAATATGGAGAAGGTCAGAGTTTGAGGTTAATAGATTATAATATGCAGAAGTTCAAAGTTCAAAGTTAGTAAATTGTAATATGTAGAAAGTGACACATGGACTGTGTTGTCTTGTAGGGTTGAGAGTTAATTGTTTAATTGGTCAATTTAATCCTTCTCCTGTACTGTGTTGTCATTACAATTTGATTATGACTGACTTTATAAGACTTGTTTTAACTTGACAAAGAGATTTTGAGAATATAATTTAGAAACATCAGAAGAATCAATCATTACTTATTAGAATGTGTACTTTGTCTAAAGTGATGTGCGAAGTGATTGAATATTATGACGACTTTGCAGTAGATTGTGCTGTGTAGTTAGTGACTGCAAAACTTAATCGTTATGGATGAGAAATTTGTCTTTTTAATGTATATGTACATATATCTTAACATGAGAAAAAACAAGGTTCATGGTTAGAAGATCTTGATATAAAACAGGAAGTTATGTAGGAGATCAGAGTTTATATTTAGTTGATGATGATATTTGAAAAAGGTCAGAGTTTATTCTTAGCAATGAATACCCTGTATAAGCAAAATCTTTAGTGAGGATTTGATTTTGGCATTAATATTAGATAGTATGATAAGATCACTAGAATTGAATATTGCTAACAATTTATTCCATATCGGAGGTAATAGTTATTTTTCCTGGGATTATAAAGTCGCCAAAATTAGTTCTCGCTCTCTCTCTCTCTCTCTCTCTCTCTCTCTCTCTCTCTCTCTCTCTCTCTCTCTCTCTCTCTCTCTCTCTATATATATATATATATATATATATATATATTTATGGAAAAATTGCAAAATTTGTCAGATATTGTGATTAGTAAATTTTGATCAATACCAATAAATATTTAAACATAATTGCATAAATCAACCTGTAGATGTTGAATTAATAGAAAACAACATTGAGAGGATGTAGCAGCAAGTGATTACTGGGAGTTTGTTAGTGCATCACTGACAAGCATGTATACCTCAGTAAAATCTATACATGACATGTTTCAGAGGCTGAAGAATATGCCCAGTCTATAGGAGCCCATTTTATTGAAACAAGCGCTCTATCAGCAGTGAATGTGCCCCAGCTGTTTTCCGAAATAGGTGAGTGTACAAGTATGTAAGACAGATGTTTACGGAATTAGGTTAGTGTACTTGTGAGACAGATGTTTACTGTAATGTGTTAGTGTACTTGTATGTGAGACAGATGTTTACTGTAATGTGTTAGTGTACTTGTATGTGAGACAGATGTTTACTGTGATGTGTCAGTGTACTTGTATGTGAGACAGATGTTTACTGTAATGTGTTAGTGTACTTGTGAGACAGATGTTTACTGTAATGTGTTAGTGTACTTGTATGTGAGACAGATGTTTACTGTAATGTGTCAGTGTACTTGTATGTGAGACAGCTGTTTACTGTAATGTGTTAGTATACTTGTGAGACAGATGTTTACTGTAATGTGTTAGTGTACTTGTATGTGAGACAGATGTTTACTGTGATGTGTTAGTGTACTTGTGAGACAGATGTTTACTGTAATGTGTTAGTATACTTGTATGTGAGACAGATGTTTACTGTAATGTGTTAGTATACTTGTGAGACAGATGTTTACTGTGATGTGTTAGTGTACTTGTATGTGAGACAGATGTTTACTGTAATGTGTTAGTGTACTTGTATGTGAGACAGATGTTTACTGTGATGTGTTAGTGTACTTGTATGTGAGACAGATGTTTACTGTAATGTGTTAGTGTACTTGTATGTGAGACAGATGTTTACTGTAATGTGTTAGTGTACTTGTATGTGAGACAGATGTTTACTGTAATGTGTTAGTGTACTTGTATGTGAGACAGATGTTTACTGTAATGTGTTAGTGTACTTGTATGTGAGACAGATGTTTACTGTAATGTGTTAGTATACTTGTGAGACAGATGTTTACTGTAATGTGTTAGTGTACTTGTATGTGAGACAGATGTTTACTGTAATGTGTTAGTGTACTTGTATGTGAGACAGATGCTTACTGTGATGTGTTAGTGTACTTGTATGTGAGACAGATGCTTACTGTGATGTGTTAGTGTACTTGTATGTGAGACAGATGTTTACTGTAATGTGTTAGTGTACTTGTATGTGAGACAGATGTTTACTGTAATGTGTTAGTGTACTTGTATGTGAGACAGATGTTTACTGTGATGTGTTAGTGTACTTGTATGTGAGACAGATGTTTACTGTGATGTGTTAGTGTACTTGTATGTGAGACAGATGCTTACTGTGATGTGTTAGTGTACTTGTATGTGAGACAGATGTTTACTGTGATGTGTTAGTGTACTTGTATGTGAGACAGTTGTTTACTGTAATGTGTTAGTGTACTTGTATGTGAGACAGATGTTTACTGTAATGTGTTAGTGTACTTGTATGTGAGACAGCTGTTTACTGTAATGTGTTAGTGTACTTGTATGTGAGACAGATGTTTACTGTGATGTGTTAGTGTACTTGTATGTGAGACAGCTGTTTACTGTAATGTGTTAGTATACTTGTGAGACAGATGTTTACTGTAATGTGTTAGTGTACTTGTATGTGAGACAGATGTTTACTGTAGTGTGTTAGTGTACTTGTATGTGAGACAGATGTTTACTGTAATGTGTTAGTGTACTTGTATGTGAGACAGATGTTTACTGTAATGTGTTAGTGTACTTGTATGTGAGACAGATGTTTACTGTAATGTGTTAGTGTACTTGTATGTGAGACAGATGTTTACTGTAATGTGTTAGTGTACTTGTATGTGAGACAGATGTTTACTGTAATGTGTCAGTGTACTTGTATGTGAGACAGATGTTTACTGTAATGTGTTAGTGTACTTGTATGTGAGACAGATGTTTACTGTGATGTGTTAGTGTACTTGTATGTGAGACAGATGTTTACTGTGATGTGTTAGTGTACTTGTATGTGAGACAGCTGTTTACTGTAATGTGTTAGTATACTTGTATGTGAGACAGATGTTTACTGTGATGTGTTAGTGTACTTGTATGTGAGACAGATGTTTACTGTAGTGTGTTAGTGTACTTGTATGTGAGACAGATGCTTACTGTGATGTGTTAGTGTACTTGTATGTGAGACAGATGTTTACTGTAATGTGTTAGTGTACTTGTATGTGAGACAGATGTTTACTGTAATGTGTTAGTGTACTTGTATGTGAGACAGATGTTTACTGTAATGTGTTAGTGTACTTGTATGTGAGACAGATGTTTACTGTGATGTGTTAGTGTACTTGTATGTGAGACAGATGTTTACTGTGATGTGTTAGTGTACTTGTATGTGAGACAGATGTTTACTGTAATGTGTTAGTGTACTTGTATGTGAGACAGATGTTTACTGTAATGTGTTAGTGTACTTGTATGTGAGACAGATGTTTACTGTGATGTGTTAGTGTACTTGTATGTGAGACAGATGTTTACTGTGATGTGTTAGTGTACTTGTATGTGAGACAGATGCTTACTGTGATGTGTTAGTGTACTTGTATGTGAGACAGATGTTTACTGTGATGTGTTAGTGTACTTGTATGTGAGACAGTTGTTTACTGTAATGTGTTAGTGTACTTGTATGTGAGACAGATGTTTACTGTAATGTGTTAGTGTACTTGTATGTGAGACAGATGTTTACTGTGATGTGTTAGTGTACTTGTATGTGAGACAGATGTTTACTGTGATGTGTTAGTATACTTGTGAGACAGATGCTTACTGTAATGTGTTAGTGTACTTGTGAGACAGATGTTTACTGTGATGTGTTAGTGTACTTGTATGTGAGACAGATGTTTACTGTAATGTGTTAGTGTACTTGTATGTGAGACAGATGTTTACTGTGATGTGTTAGTGTACTTGTATGTGAGACAGATGTTTACTGTAATGTGTTAGTGTACTTGTATGTGAGACAGATGTTTACTGTAATGTGTTAGTATACTTGTGAGACAGATGTTTACTGTGATGTGTTAGTGTACTTGTATGTGAGACAGTTGTTTACTGTAATGTGTTAGTGTACTTGTATGTGAGACAGATGTTTACTGTGATGTGTTAGTGTACTTGTGAGACAGATGTTTACTGTAATGTGTTAGTGTACTTGTATGTGAGACAGATGTTTACTGTAATGTGTTAGTGTACTTGTGAGACAGATGTTTACTGTGATGTGTTAGTGTACTTGTATGTGAGACAGATGTTTACTGTAATGTGTTAGTGTACTTGTATGTGAGACAGATGTTTACTGTGATGTGTTAGTGTACTTGTGAGACAGATGTTTACTGTAATGTGTTAGTGTACTTGTATGTGAGACAGATGTTTACTGTAATGTGTTAGTGTACTTGTATGTGAGACAGATGTTTACTGTAATGTGTTAGTGTACTTGTATGTGAGACAGATGTTTACTGTAATGTGTTAGTGTACTTGTATGTGAGACAGATGTTTACTGTAATGTGTTAGTGTACTTGTATGTGAGACAGATGTTTACTGTAATGTGTTAGTGTACTTGTGAGACAGATGTTTACTGTGATGTGTTAGTGTACTTGTATGTGAGACAGATGTTTACTGTAGTGTGTTAGTGTACTTGTATGTGAGACAGATGTTTACTGTAATGTGTTAGTGTACTTGTATGTGAGACAGATGTTTACTGTAATGTGTTAGTGTACTTGTATGTGAGACAGATGTTTACTGTGATGTGTTAGTGTACTTGTATGGGATACAGTTGTTTATGGAAGTAGGTGAGTGTGTATGTTGATTTGGGAGATAGAGTGAAGACTTTACCAGCTATTTCAAATGCTACCATGAGGTCAGTAGGACATGGGTATCATTGCTCGTGTATGTTATACTGGTATAAATCCAACAGATGTTTCAGAAAAAAGAATTGTTAAAGAACTTTCACTATGAAAATACTGTAAATTTGCCAATCCAACTTAAAGCATACTGTACCTTCAGAATTTGTTTCCTGTTTATCATCTGCCATGTTAGTTTTACCTATCAGCTATTTTCACCAAGCCCAGTAAAATCAATTGAAAGTAATTACATAGTTCATGTTTCATTTGTTTTAAGCAATTTATATGTACCATGTTAGTTATCTCATTTATTCATATAAAATATCTAGAATAATGAAGTATACCAGTCTGAGATCTAGAGCCTGCTTGTTTCTAAAAATTGTGTGTTATATGTGTGAATTTTCCTTCTTTCTCCTTACTTTATTCCTGTCCACTTCTTTATCAACTCATATGAACTGAGATGATCTTAAAAACCAAGGTTTTTTTTTCATTTTCTTAAACATAGGCCTTGGACAGCAGATTCCATTATTACTGTATCACATCTGATTCCATCGTTACTGTATTACAGCTGATTCCATCATTACTGTATTACATCTGATTCCATCATTACTGTATTACAGCTGATTCCATTATTACTGTATTACATCTGATTTCATCATTACTGTATTACAGCTGATTCCATCATTACTGTATTACAGCTGATTTCATCATTACTGTATTACAGCTGATTCCATCATTACTGTATTACATCTGATTAGATCATTACTGTATTACAGCTGATTTCATCATTACTGTATTACAGCTGTTTCCATCATTACTGTATTACATCTGATTTCATCATTACTGTATTACAGCTGATTCCATTGTTACTGTATTACAGCTGATTCCATCATTACTGTATTACAGCTGATTCCATCATTACTGTATTACAGCTGATTAGATCATTACTGTATTACAGCTGATTCCATCATTACGATATTACAGCTGATTAGATCATTACTGTATTACAGCTGATTTCATCATTACTGTATTACAGCTGATTCCATCATTACTGTATTACAGCTGATTCCATCATTACTGTATTACATCTGATTAGATCATTACTGTATTACAGCTGATTTCATCATTACTGTATTACAGCTGATTCCATCGTTACTGTATTACAGCTGATTCCACCATTACTGTATTACAGCTGATTCCATTATTACTGTATTACAGCTGATTCCACCATTACTGTATTACAGCTGATTCCATCATTATTGTATTACAGCTGATTCCATCATTACTGTATTACAGCTGAAAGTCTTCCTCCTGATGACCCCATCTCAGTTCGACCAAGAAGTGCAGTCCATCTACGTCGTCATGATGAAAACAAAGAGACCCAATCCTCATGTTGTGGATCAAAAAAATCAAGATGATGATGTGATCTCTAGAGAAATTGTAATACCTTTATCATTTTTATTTATTATCTCTATTATACATGTATTTGATATTGGAATCTGTGAAGATACTAAACATAGAAATATGACATTTTACATTCAATGAGGTTATGATAGTGAGTTATTTTGTCTCTATAAGAGAGATTGCAGTGCCACATTATATAAATCAGCCTTACAGCCTGTTCAGGACTCGCTTTATGCTTTGTGCACCTTGGGAATGTTCAATCCCAGTGTGTATGAGTGAATCTTACTCTTGTAGCTCGTCCAGAATTTAAAGCATTGTTTGATTTCTCTGAGATCAAGTCATTTTCACATTGAAATGCTGTGAAACGAAATTTAAAATTCATTTTTTCAAAAACCAAATTGTATTTTGTAATGTGATATCATGATATTTATGATGTTCAGTACTTTCCTCAAATATTGTCAAATTATTTACTTTTACAGACAATGTTTAATATCTATAAATATGGACTGCATGTGTAGACCAAAACTATATTTATAGACATGTATATGTAGAATCAATATATGACAATCAAAAAATCATATTTTAGTTGTGGTCAGCACATAAAGTAGTTGCTTTCTCAAGATGAGTGTCCAAGAACAGTAAAGAATATAGGCCATGTGTTTACCTTAAAAGATAATGCTGGTAAATGTGTGTATTTGTCATGTACCGTAGTGTAATTTCAAGATTTCTTTGTTTTGTATTAATCAAACAACGAATTCATATACATGTATGTCTAAAATCCTCATTCATTGATTAAATCTAAAATTTTGGTCAAAGTTTGGGTCAAATTAGACTGATGATAAACCATGCTCTTTTATAGCGCACAGGATTTTGCCATTTCTACATTCAGCTCTGTTTCTTCTCTAATGGACATTATATAATCAATTTCTAATAAGCAGAGGTTTAGATAGTTTTAAGTATTTAAACAGATTTAACAATTTCCTAGCATGTTATTTCATGAACTTTTTGTGTAACTGTAGACCTGCCGTTCTCAGAACTAATAAAATCAGGATGGTCACAACATTACTAGAGGTGTACAGTTCTGCAGCTAGTTTTCATGATGATTTTGAGTTTTGTGGGTTTTTTGTTCTATAGTAGTGCATTATCTTATTGTAAAATCATTTATTTTTTAGTATGTAATTTTCTGTTCATGTTCAAAAAGATTTTGATTGCAAAGGTTTAATTGGTGGTTGGTTTTTTTTTTTGTGTGTGTGTTTTTTAATTTTATTATTTTTTTTTTTTTTGGTTTATTTTTTTATTTATTTATTTTTTTTTTTTGTTTTGTTTTTTTATTTCATTTTTTAATTTTTTTTTTAAATTTTTTTTTTGGTTTTTTGTTTTTTGCACTTAGATTATATTGTGAAATACTGTAAGGAAAGATAACTCTTACACCCAGGAATCAAATCTCCACTATAATTCTCAAACCATGAAAATTTAATCCAGGAAGAGAAAAAGGTAGTTTTATAGTGTTGGACTGGGTGATGTACATTGTTAACATTTCTTCCGTCTTGTATCCATGGCATTACTGAAGTAATTCAATCTCAATCTGTTACAAAACACCAAGAGAGAAAATGTTTCTATGTATTGTAAATGGTATTTTTTTTCAAATTTGAAAATGTGGCATGCTTTGTTTAAACATTAGAGATAACACACTTCATTATTACATTGAAGTGACTATGTCTGCGTGTATTAAAATTATGTCTGCGTCTCTCTGAAGTTGAGTCACTGTTTAACGTCAAAAGAGATAATCTGTTTGAAGTTGTATATATAGGGCTGTCTAAATGCTTTTCTTTGTATGACATTTCTGACTGTTTTTAACTGACAGTGGAGATTTTGTATAAGTAGTGGGATATGACAGGGTTATTTTTCACCATGATGACTTTTACATGTATTATTATTTTGTTAATAATTATGTGTAAACATTCCATGAAGATGAATTCTAGTGAAATATTCAATTGTTTTTAATACTATATATTATTATGTTTTGTAAAAAGCATTTGACAATAAAGAAATGTAAATTTACTTGCAATATATTTATTTGCAGCTGTAAATGATGGAATATTGGGATTTTATGATGGGATGTTGGTACTTTATGATGGGATATTGGGACTTTATGTGGGATATTGGGACTTTATGATGGGATATTGGGATTTTATGATGGGATGTTGGGACTCTATGATGGGATATTGGGACTTTATGATGGGATATTGGGATTTTATGATGGGATGTTGGGACTTTATGATGGGATATTGGGACTTTATGATGGGATATTGGGACTATGATGGAATATTGGGATTTTATGATGGGATGTTGCGACTTTATGATGGGATATTGTGACTTTATGATGGGATATTGGGACTTATGATGGGATATTGGGACTATGATGGGATGTTGGGATTTTATGATGGGATGTTAGGACTTTATGATGGGATATTGGGATTTTATGATGGGATATTGGGATTTTTTGATGGGATATTGGGACTTTATGATGGGATATTGGGATTTTATGATGGGATATTGATTGAATGATTGAACATTTGGGCTTAATAATGGGATATTTGGGAAAATTAGGGCTTAATGAAGGAACATTGAGGCTAGAATGGAACACTGAGTTTAAATGGTGAAATATTTGGATTAAATGATTGAACATTGGCAGTAATGCTGAAACATTGTGGTTATTAAGATACGCTACAAACCCTGAAATGCACTACTCCACCAAATGAACTGGCCTGTTTACCACTTCGTTCCCCACTAGAATTGATCCATTCCCACAACAAGTGATATTTAATTATCTTATTTATCAACAAGACATAATAATTTTCGTGAATGTTTACCACTTCGTAGGTAAAGTTATTCATGAGAACCTGTTTTCGATTCGAGGCAATCATGAATTTGCAAAGATAAACTTGATGAATATACCTGAAGTGTTTCATGTTCAAATGCGAGTACGTGTATATATGGAGTACTTTTTTAACATTTTCTTTAAGTATTTTCATGTTTGGATTAGTCATCACTTTTAAGATTCAGGACTTTAATAGTGTAAGCATCTGGACAATGTAGTGGGATGAACTGCTAATTGTACAGCGGTAGTATTGGACTATATAGAGCTTGTATAGGACGGAGGAGAGGCCGGTCTGTTGGTAGTTGTGTAAGAAAATACATACAGTGAAATGAGACATTATTTTTATTTGTTTCAGTAGGATGTTCCATTTTAAAAAGTTCTGAATAAAAAATTTTCAAAGTTTTAATTGCTGGTATCAATAGGTTTCATTTTTATTCATTATTAATATTATTATGTTACATTTATATACATGAAAAGGACATGAAATTAAAAAATACTAAACTGAGGTTAACATAGTAACTAAGAGTAAAGATTTTTTTTTTTGAGGGGGGGGGGGGGGGTAAAAAAAACTGTTTACATAAATACCAAATTACAATTTAAATGCAAATTTAAAAAGATGTGTTTTAATTTTCTATTTAAAAAGATCTTTCGAACCGAAGTTTTTGAAAGAGGTACATCCGGAATGGAAGTGTGTACGATATAAAAGCAACTCATTATATATGTAAGTTTCCAGCTATCAGCTAAATAAGTGCATTAGCAGTTTTAAGTTATTTTGGTTCAAATATGCTACAGCTGCGGAGTGAGAGAGAGAGAGAGAGATTTTCATATCGCCGCATAGCTAGTCTAGCACATAATCTGCATCATCACGTGACATAGGTTCGGGGTATCGGCACGATAAGGTATTGTTTGTTTTCTTGTCATTTCATTCTATTTATAACACTACATGACACATTAATCCCATTTGTTTTCTGCAATCCATTGAAATTCAAAATCTAATAACATTCATGTTTACATTGTAACAGGAATTATGGGAGAAAATGCAACGGACCAGGCCGGGATTTGAACCCGGGCCCCCTATATCTCAGTTAAGTGCTCTGTCACCTGAGACACTGGCCACCCGCGATCGAATCCGACAGCCCGCCGCATTCTCGCCATTCCGAATACGTTTGGTGACGTTGATCACCCCTGGACTTGCAGATAAAGTCCTGTCTGGAGCAAAAAGAATCTAGGGTTCGAATCCCGGTCTGATCCGTTGCATTTTCTCTCTGTTACAGTTGTTATGCATACCATAGCACGTCAATATTAAAAAAAAATCAATTCAGCTTCTTCATTAAAATGTCATGTAAGCACCCAACTAGACCTGCAATTTGCATTTAAAAAAAAACTATGAAAAAGAACATACTGGTGTGAATCAGATAATTTCATCCTGTTACCCCTGGGAATTGAAAATAAACCAATAGGTTCTAACCCTGATTTCCCTATGAATTAAACTCTTCCAAGTTCATAAGCAACAGCAGTCTTCCAAACGAGACAGTACTGAACAGCACTTCAGGGAGCAAAGCAGGCGACAGGGCAGATAAAAACAGTTTTAGTAAGAAGACTCTGCATGGTAGCAAACTAAAATCATTAAACACAGTGAGAAAGCTGAATAAGGCACTTCACTATCGGGTTTAATTACTAAGGGCTAGGGTGCATTTGGTCACTTCGGGGCTGAATACGTCCTGTAGTTTTGCCGGTTGGCTGATCATCGTAACTCTGATAATTAGTATTAAGGAATGAATAAATATGTTTCCTGGAGAATAGTGTAGAATGCTTGAAAATTTAATGCGTATTTGATGCTCTGTTTTGCATCAAAATCGTCTTGTAGCCATGCATATTTTAAAATATCCAAACTTTCATGCCCCTTTCTTGGCCATCGCACACCGTTCCACTTTTTTCCTTAATCGTGTGGTTGACTTAGAAAAGCCTTGTATTTTTAGGTATTTTGATATGAGGTTGTGACATTAACAGGGGATTGATTAACATCCGTTATAGGTCAGCAGATGGAGAATAACAAAACGTTATGAACTGAAGTGTATTTAAATTCATTTTTACTCATACAGTGATATTTTTGAAGCAAGGCATATTTTATTATGGTTCATATGGTGACTTGGCACATATGACAGCTTTATTAATGGTTTTATCAATCGTTAGATTGAAGAGAGGAAGGTTGCACATAAACGGGTTCTTTCTCTTCCATCGCCATGTAAACGTCTTCCAAGTTTGGTTTCGGGTGAAGGGACGATTCATTATCCTCAAAGTCAATCAAATCTTTCTCTGTTTTAACACTGAAGGGCTCTGTTGCATTTTCAAAGTTCCTTGCCTCTGAAGAGACTAGATCATTGCATAGAGGCACGGCGATCTTTGAACCAACAGAATTCCCCAGATTTTCTGATAAACTTTCAATAGCTCCACTGTAGCGAGCTATATTTGGAAAAGGGTTTTCTACCACATTTGGATTACTACGGTTTAGCTGTGTCATATCTATATTCCACTGACCGTTTTTTATTTCTTCAACACTGAAAGGTAGCAAGACGTCAAGAACCGGTAATTTTGGAGATTGATCTGCAATATCTCCACTCAGAAGATCCACGATGGGCGCTTGTTTTGTAGGGCTCAAAACTGGAAGTACAGTAGAAGAAAGATAATGGCCATCTCCGGTCAGAAAGTCTTTTGAAACGTCGTTCTGTCCTGTCTTCGATAAAGGCTCTGTTTCGGGGACCTCTTGAACGGCTTCCGGTGCAGGTTTTGATATTGACGCGTTGGATTCATAGAAACGATTACAGTTAGCTTGCGCTGTACGATTAAGAGGCCATGTCTTGATCGAGGAAATTGGCGGTTCGCTGTTTTCTTCCCCTGCCGCTGCCGGTATAGTCTCATACAAATTTTGATCACTATCAGTAGGTTTTCTTCCCACGACATTCACATTTCTTTCCACGGTAGAGTATAGTGTATTACTGCCTGTATTTTGCCCTATAGGCCAAGTCGTTATTGATGCGATATCGTGCTCTGCATCATCGGAATCAGAGCTGGATAAGGATGAACGATTGTTTCCAAATCCGGTGAAAGACACCCTTTTTCTTTTGGAGTCTTTTATTACTTTACGGGTTGGGGGTAAACTTGACGGGCGCTCGGGTAAGCTTGGGGGAACCTCCTCTGGGGGTTTATCGCTCATCCCTAGAAACTTTTTTAAGTCTTTTCTGTATTTGTCAAGATCTTCGTATTCACCTTCCACGTTTGCATATCCTGTGGCCTCACACACAACTGCCTTTGTGGGCTCGGAGTTTGAACGTTCGTTTTTGGGTTCGTTGAGGTACATATTGTGAGGATGAGAAAGAGATCGACTAAATGTAGAATGGCTGTTGTCTGTGACAACGATTGCCTCCGCAATAGACGCCCTTATTTCTGAATTTGAAATGGCACTGTCGAACGACTCTTTGTTTCGTTGAATAGTTTCGTCAGTTGTTGGGGGCTGATAAATGGATGGACAGGAGACTCCCGAATCGTGCGACCCTGTGGAGAGGGAACGTTTCTCTTCTGGATTGTCAATAGGCAGAAGTACTTCCCTTTGTATATTTGTGTGTTGTTCGATTTCACTTTCAGACACAGGTTCATTGATATTTGTGGTGACGTCCCTGATTGAATCTACATCCGGAACAGTCTTTGGAATTTCAGAGTTCGGTATATCAACAATACTCTCAGCGTCACCAGTATGTTTGACGTCAGCTGGAATATGACTATAACCATGGCTGTCTAGCATTATTTCCACAGATTTCGAATCATTTTCGGTGGCAACACAAACTTTTGCAACAATTTCTGGCTTCTTTTCCAATTTTGTCTTTTCTGTCAACGACAAAATATCATACTGATGTGGAGAATTTTTTTCCGTATTAACGTCAAGTGAAAGACTCCTGGTGTGTGCATGCAGATTTTCTTTGGAACCCTCCAAACTAGAGGTGTTATTTCCTATAGTTAAAGAATTACATCGAAATCTCGAGAAATTTTCGTTCTTTTCTTGCCACGAAGCGGCTTTCTCTATAGCCTCTTTCAGAGACAGTGTCGGGGAGTTGGAGACTGGGCTTGTCACTGATTTGTTGCTATTCATGGAGGATGCCCGACTCCTCTGTCCAGAGTTCGTCAGAATATTATGGAATCCTCGTTCCATCGACATAGTCCTGTCCCGGGATTCCTGACTCAGAAAAGAACGTCTCCTTCGCATCTCTATTGCTTTGCTGATATTGTTCTTGATTGCATTCAAAATCGCGTGTACCAGCGTAGTCTGGAATTCGAATTTCGCCTCCCCACAGCTAGCTTTTCTGTAAGAAACAAGAGCATAGTGATTTTTATATTATATAGATAATTCAATATTCTAGATGTATATTTCATGTAACCATTTTATAATAACTTACGCTCCACTCTCGATGAAAAGGATATTCTGTCTGTTTTTGTCCATGTAAAATCGCTTTAGACAGTCTAGTCTCCACTCCATTCCTGTCTGACCAGCAGCGCCCTCTATACAGATCACTTCCGGTGTAACAACCATGAGGTACTCTCCAAATAAAGCACAGCGTTTGGCGTCTTCATTTAGTACGACAGTCACAGTGAATCCATCTAAAACAAGAAAGATGATACTAGTACATTTATTTCAAAGTATGAAAAGGAATTCTGGAAGGCTTCATTATAAACACTTGGCAAGTTTAGTACCATTTTCTGAAATCTTTTGATTAGGCCAGAATATTTGCTTAAAAGCGATAATCCATTGGTTTGTTTCCTCTTGCGTCTGCGCACAGAGTACTAGTGTTGGTGTGGTCTGCTCGATTTGAAATGCGAGTTTGTGCGTTTTGGAATGGCACGGTTCAACTGCTGTGACATTTTCCAAAAGATACGTCTGTTTGTCAGCAGGTGGGGGATTGATTTTTGATGATGCCTCGTTCTGGAAAAATTCTAATTTTGCTGCTAGAGTTCCAGATGCCAAATTGCTCATTTCTTGCATGACAGTCCATCGTCGCCTCCATGCCTATGAATAGATTAAATATAACAATAAACTTGTGGAAAAGGAGAATGTTATTTAAAAACTATCCACTCTACATGGTAAATAATTATCGTGTGCTGTTGATGTAGCTTTGTATAAAAATGTTCTTTCATATGATAATGAATGCTACGATTGAATTTAATCATAATTTGTTTATGAGGAAAACTACGAAATTGCAACTCTGTAATCAATATTCATAGATCTGAAGAACAATTAAAAAGGTTGATAATATCCGCATCTGAAATCAAACGGGTTTTTTAAACTGGGAGGTGTAAATTTTAAGGATCAAGAAATATTTTTGACATCATGTTTAGGTTTATGCACCCTTTCTACTACTGCATTTTTCATGAAACATTCTATCAACGTCAAAATCATATTTTATTAAAATATATTTTGTATTATATAAAAGCTAAATATAATAAATCAAGACGCAGTAACTTATTAGATCCAGAGAGAGACGCTATGATTTCACTTATCCATTTTCGAAAAAAAAAAAAATGCAAAAATTGACACTGCAGAAAACTTCTATGAAAAAACTTACTTGATGACCGATATTTACATAATGAAAATTCGTCCATAATTAGAAATAATAAATATATTTGATCTCTGAAAGAAAGATAATTGAAAGTTAATTATTATTCTGTGTGTTCAGATCAAAGCAAACTGTGTTCAAAGTACGAAAAATCAATATAGACAAAAACGAGTTATTTTATAAAACTTTGGTATCGACTTCACATTTTGATTTGCTACATGGTACAATAGCAATAGAGGTTTTGTCTATTTTCTCTTGATGGAGGGCCTGATGGAGCTGTTTCACATCACAAGAAAAAAAAATGACCTAAAAACCTGTATGCTAGCTATGACCCGGATGTTATGTACATAAATTGGATGTAATCAAAGTTATCAGTTAACATATTATGTAAATTAACCATGGGGATACACGATATATACACATGAAAATGATAATGAATTGGAGGTCATTGTATAGGGTACTGTGATGTGTATTGATCTTGCTTTTGTATATATACCAGATAGTCTCAGGACACTGAAGTTCAAAGGGGTTATAAAGGGAGAATATTTATTGGCATGATTGTTTAAACATTTGAAGAAATATACTTATCATTTGATTAAGTTGTTGCACACACACACACAGAGAGAGAGAGAGAGAGAGAGGGGGGGGGATATATTGCATAGGGTGTTTTCGCAATGTAAATAAATCATAAATGCATTGTAGTAATTTCATAAAAATCTATAGGAAAGCTACCGGAGGCTTTTCAAATTTATTATGTTATTGTATTGAATTTCGACAAAAATATGTAGAGCCAATTTTGGGCGGATGCAAGATTCAAGGGAAAAATTCACCATACATATAATAAAAACGGTAGAAACATTTAAGTATTTTAATGTTCTTTGATTATGATTCACACATTTTATAAATCGACAAAATGCGTAGTATTAATGGGAAAAAATATAATGTCTACATCACCAACAAAGTCATTCGTTTACATAACGAACAACGTTATTTACAGCACAAAGTTAATAGCATGTCGAATACATTGAATATTAACATTAAACAACCTTCGCCTGAGAGGTAATATTTCATACCTTAAGTTTTCTCCCTTTAATGCATGAAGGCTCCTTCACTTCCACATATCCACATTTCTGTACTCCCTCCATGCACCACCAAGCACCAGCGTGTGTGTCGACGACTTGTTTGATAATAGATCACAGGGACATTTCCCACTATCTCCAGTGCATGAATTTGCATTATGAAACTTTACCTGCATACGATATCACCGCCTGATCGACCCCCCGTTATCACTGGATGTGGTAAACCAGAGTTTAGTGTACAAGCAAGTATAAAGGAACAAGCAGATTCTTGAGCACTATGTGATTATCTTGAAACGGGTGGCGGAAACTTCTAAATGTTGTCGTTATTGTACACGCATAGCTATCTGGATAGAACTACGAGTTGAAGAGTGTAATGCTAAACTTTATCTAGTCCGAGACTATGCGGGATATTGGAGGGGGTTTTAAAAGAAAAATGACATAAGTCAAATATATAATTTTATTGAAAAGAATAAATTCTACAGCGGGCAGAAATGTCGCTTTCACAGTAAAATGGAACGTCACCTGATTGCCGGCTATATTTCTATAGACAGTCAGTGAAAAATCCATATAATGTTACAGCAGATGTGTTTAAAACATAACGAAGATTGTGTTTTAGGGTTTAGTCTGCAACAATATAAAACAGTTACTAAATTTGTTACTGACCGTCGACGAAAATATATCGGGTTGGTCAATGATTCATGGTCTTCTTCATCCCGACATTTTCCATTGACGCTAGCAACTAATAACTTTTAAAAATTGACCTTAAATGATGGGTGGTCAGTTTGGAAAACTGTTATCTATTCCATTAAACAATGCAAAGAATAATGCACACAAACCATAATTTATTAAGTCTGAAGGCAGAATTTAATTAACCTTATCACATCGCACTATCAAATTAATTCTGATATTTTTTCTAAGATAGAATTAGCAACTTCACACCAGATTTCGCATGTGATTTCTGTTAGACTATACACTTCACGGTCTCCATACAATTGTCCTTTAATGCTCGTAAGCTATACAAAACTAGACAAAAAAAGAAAGATGAGATATAACATTCATCTAGCGCTATCTAAACACGTAAAGGTAGTTATTCTCAGATGCAAAAATAGATATATTGGCCAACCCTCTCTCTCCCTTTTTGTAGTAGTAATGACGGATGTAATAGCTTAAACTGATGAAGTGAACCCATGCATTGAAGGACAAATACCTCCCCCACTTCCGGATTTAAGATTTCTTAGTTTGGGGAAACGAAATATGTTTTAGTTTTTTTTTATTTTATTTCTCAAGAAATTTAGACAATTAAGATGTTAACTTTTCCTTCCGCTGTGCTCTCCACCAACATTGAAAAAATGATGCTACGTGTATGTAAATTCATGTCACTGAGAAACATGTCAAGGAGAACTAACATCCTCGTGTTTTTCACATGTTTGTGAACAACCTGTGTGCACCTTGGAAAGTAGTCTCAGGACGATTCCAACTTCATATAGTTCCTTTGTGTGTGTGTGTGTGTGTGTGTGTGTGTGTGTGTGTGTGTGTGTGTATATATATATATATATATATATATATATATATAAAATCACTACCAATTACACAAAATTTCCTAATCAAGGGTACATAAGTTAAAGAAAAAAGACTCAATCGGTCGCGCTCCATAGACGCATGCGCCGGAAACATGTTCACCCTTGCGCCTATTCACCCGGCTCCTTTCATCTTTGCGGAAAAGGGTAAATCTAGACTCGCCCGAGAATAGCACATTTCTTAACACATTTCTCCAGCTTGCAAAGGGAATCTTTTGGGGCGATGTCTATATGTAACCAGTCTACTCGAACGTTCAGGGTGACTACGGTTGCGCGTTAACTGCAAACCTTTGTACGGTCTGCGAGTTTTAAGGTCCGCCTCCCTCAACCTATCTCGCAACGTTTTTCACCTATCCGAGTAAGGTACTCAGAAATGAACATGAGTAGCAGTTTCTGAAGCCATTTTGAAACGATTCCTGAGATGGAGAAGACGAATTTCTCTGTCTTTGTGACGAGTCGTTACCAGCGGATAGCCATTTCTAGGGCGGTCATTTGTCAGCATCCTCTGTCTAAAACAAGGTGTGGTTGACTGTGCAATGTTAAAACGTTCTGCAACGGAAATTTTATCTTGTCCTTGCAAAAGTTGTTGTTGCTTCACCCATATGATGTTCATTTAAGCGTGACAAACCTCCTCCAAAACTCCGTGCTCCATTCGAGTACGCTTTTGTTCGAACACGCTTTTGTCATAGTTGAATGACTTTTACCCTAAGGGTAGCCAATATTCAATTCTCTCTCTCTCTCTCTCTCTCTCTCTCTCTCTCTCTCTCTCTCTCAAGTAAAATATGCATTTTTCAGTACAGAATATTAAATATTAGTCCCTTGTCGGATCTACCGAAGAGGACTGTAAGTTTACCATCAGTTTGTCCGTCTGTTTGTCTGTCCGCCGTCCGTCTGTCATTCCGAATCAGTTTCCCAGATTTCCTCCACATTGCATGAAGATATTCAGCTGAAATTCTATGTAAGACTTTGTCTTGAATAGTTACAGATCAACTTTGAGTTTTGCTATGCTTGACCTATTTTTGACTGAATTATGACCCTTGATAAATTGCAAGAATCGGTTTTCCGAACTTTTCTCCGCATTGGATGAAGATATTCAATTGAAATTTGATATGTGGCTTTGTCTTGGATAGTTACAGATCAAGTTTAAGTTTCGTTACACTTGACCTACTTTTGATTGAATTATCTTAACATTAGGGGAGTTTGTATTGAGTATGCTGAATACTCCTGAAGAATTGAAGAAACGAGTCGAGTATATACTCAACCGGTTTTGTGATATTGTTATAGAATGTTACAGAACTATTGGGTAAATGTTTTAATATTGCTAAAGCTCAATATTTTTATTGATGCATTTCGTGTCTTAATGAACAATTTACATTCTTGTTTGATCAATAATATAAAATCCCATCTAAACATAAGATTTTAAATGCTTGTTTTAAGACCATGTGATATCCAGGAATTTGAACGCATCAAATGAAGTAAAGTGGTTGATGTGCGTGGAATTTTTTAGCATTTGATCACCGCAATGCAACACTGTCATTAATACATGAAATGTACCAATAAATACTTATAGATGTATTTTTGAAAGACTGCAATTTTTGTGTAATGTTTTCCCATTGGATTTTTAAGTAAAGATATGTGAATTATGCAAGAATAAAGGTGGTTTCAAAGAAAAAAAAATGTGATAAATGTGTGTTTTTTGCAATATATCAAAACATTTACAAAATTCTACTAACAAAACTTTTGAAGGAGTTAAGACATTTTGAAGAATATCAGTTTTAGGGTAATGTTTTTCCATTGCCTTTTCAAGTTAAGATCTGTGAATAATGCAAAAATAAAGGTGACTTTATAAGAACGTTTTGTGGTAATATGGATTTTTAGCAATGTTAAAACTTACAAAATTCCACATATATAAAATTTATAGGCGGTATCCTTTGTCCACAATACGGCACTCTTCTTTTACACACTAGTGGTTGCTGCTCCAAACTCTTAATAAACATTACAATGGTCAATACAAAATCGAAATGAAAAAGGAAAAACATCTGTATAAAAAAAAAGGGGGGGGGGTACAAATCTTAAGGGCAATAACTCTTACCGGAAACTACGTAATCAATATAAACATGGCAGATGAAAAGTCACCACTGCTACAGTCCACAGATGAAGATGAAGGCCCCCGGCTCAGGCACCATCATGCCTTTCCCACCACCCACCGGAGCACGGATCTTAGTCCCGTTACCTCCACAGAGGCGGATCACATTGTGTGTGTCTTCGTGGTAACGTTTGATACGCGGTCAGGTAAGACCACAATCAGATATGAATGAAGGCCCCATCATCTGCGATATGGAATTAAATGGAATATACACATCACGCACGATACTAGGTCCCTGATCAGATGAGTTGTCAGTGAAAAAAATTATCTTTCCTTCTGAAGATCCACAACTCAGGATTTTTATCTCTAGACAGAATTTGCAACTTGTGAGTTTCAAGGACTGCTCTACGGTTTTAAATGTAACTGGAAGGGACAAAATGTCATGAACCAAACCAGGATTCGAACTTGAGCCCCCTGAATCTCTAGATCGCTAGTAAGGTGCTCTTGGGTGAGCAGACAGTGTACTTTTATTACTCGATTTTGATCTTTGTGATCAGCAGTGGTTATTGTGGTCACTCTTTAGATAAGTGGGTTTTCTTTGAGTAATTTGAGTTCCTCCCAAACTAATGCTTCCCTCAGACCAACATCTATGGAAATCCATAGTTAAAAAAAAAAAAATGATTAAAATAAGATTTCAAGATTTTGTGAGTTAATTCTACTACCAGCTAGTTAAACTGAAGAAAAATTTTCTAACCAAGGTCAATCAAAACCAGTCATTGCATGAAGTAAAATGTTTAATACTGGAACACAGGTGCTTGGGTATTAACATATGAATACATATGTTGATTATTTACATATGAAAAAGGTTAGATGTGTATACATGTGTTAAAACCCAAGCACCTGTGTACTGCACCCCCTGATGCTCAGGTGTCATGGTCAAAATGATATAAAATATTGGATATCATGAATATTGAGTAAATATTACATCATGTTACATTCCATTAATATTATCTAGTTTCTACTACTTTAACACCCTCACCTGAGTAAGTTTGCATTTTGAGTGTGGTTGGATGTGCACTCGAAGTTGATAGCTGTGTTATATTGAACTTTGTGAATAAAATGAGTTTGGAGTAGAAATAAGTTTATTTATACAACCTAACATGTTTCAATAATTAAATTACCTCAAAGTTAAAATGTGTCATTCAAACTTAAAGATTCTTTAATTTAATGTTTTCTAGAAGTTATTTTGATGAATGATAATTTGTTGAGAGGATGTTGTGGCATCTGTTAAACACTAAATTTCTGAAATAGAATTCATTTCATAAAAGAGAACTGCAGTGCATGTTGCAATTGTTCTATCAATAAGTTAGTTGAATTTCGTTCATGTATAATGATGAATTCATTATTATTTTGTTGTCATGGGCCCAGGATCCTAAAACCTCCTAAACTTAACTCAAAGTCTGAATATTGCAATGAAATGATTAAGAAGACAGCCATTCCAAAATAAAATCATTATTCAATAGAGCTCCATCAAATTTCGAGTGTCTGTAAATTAAGAGTTTCGGTACAAAAGTAGTGAACATCTTAAAGTTGATGGAAATTTAGACTTAAGTGTGAGTTTGTTACATGGTGCTGGGGCCAGGTTATATATTATTCTGTATGTATTAATTTGCAGGGAACATGATAAAGTGGTGTATTTTGTTGTCATAGTTATTATATATCATTCTGAATATTTTGATTTGTAGGAAACATGATAGAGTGGTGTGCTCCTGATGATTTTGACTTGGATGGTGTAGAGTTCAAGGCGATGGTCAGTGGATCCCACACACAACAGAAAGACTTTGTGTAGGCCAGATTTTATTCTTGTAGGCAGACTTTATGTAAGCCAGGATTCATTCCTGAAGACAGACTTTGTATAGGCCAGATATCACTCCTGTAAATAGACTTTATGCAAGCCAGGATTCATTCCTGTAGGTAGACTTTATGTAAGCCAGGTTTCATTCTTGTAGGCAGACTTTATGTAAGCCAGGATTCATTCCTGTAGGCCGACTTTATGTAAGCCAGGTTTCATTCCTGCAGACAGACTTTATGTAATACAGGTTTCATTCCTGTAGGCAGACTTTATGTAAGCCAGGTTTCATTCCTGAAGACAGACTTTGTATAGGCCAGATATCACTCCTGTAAATAGACTTTATGTAAGCCAGGTTTCATTCCTGTAGACAGACTTTATGTAATACAGGTTTCATTCCTGTAGGCAGACTTTATGTAAGCCAGGTTTCATTCTTGTAGGCAGACTTTATGTAAGCCAGGATTCATTCCTGTAGGCCGACTTTATGTAAGCCAGGTTTCATTCCTGTAGACAGATTTTATGTAAGCCAGGATTCATTCCTGAAGACAGACTTTGTATAGGCCAGATATCACTCCTGTAAATAGACTTTATGCAAGCCAGGTTTCATTCCTGTAGACAGACTTTATGTAAGCCAGGTTTCATTCCTGTAGACAGACTTTATGTAAGCCAGGTTTCATTCCTGTAGACAGATTTTATGTAAGCCAGGTTTCATTCCTGTAGACAGACTTTATGTAAGCCAGGTTTCATTCCTGTAAACAGACTTTGTATAGACCAGATATCACTCCTGTAAATAGACTTCATATAGGCCATGTATATCTTTAGAGCAGACTTAATATAGGCAAGGAAGTATTCCTGTTAAGCAGGTTAAAAAACAATTTGCATATAAATTTCAAGGAAACTTTTATATCAATTTGTGAAAAACAACACATAATGGTAAACTTTAGTAAAGAAAGGACTCATTGTGTTAACTAGACCAGAACTGTTAATGATAACAAATATTTAGTCTGCTTATAAAATCAGAGTGTGTGTGATAGGATTTATCAACAAACACATTTCAGTCAAATATCAGAGAGAAACATACTGAATCAAAGAAATTAAAACAACAAAAATGCACTTTTTTGATGAGAGTCACTAATGCTTGTGAACTTTGTCTTGAAGCTACTTCAGAAAAGATCGTTTGTATGGCTTGGCCTGTTATGAGAAGATGTCGGTGGAGAGTGAGATTGAGCGCGGGGCAAGGATGAAGTCTGTGGGGATTCTCTCTACATCCTACACATTACTTTACAGACACATACAGTTTCTCGAGTCACAAGTCAGGTATTGTCATTCCCCCCAATTTCTTCATATATCCAGTAGTTAAAGACAATCAAACTTGGAATTGACTATAGTAATATCAAGGGACAGGAATGGCCTGTGGCATTCCATGAGATTGTAAGTCACACTTCTAATGAAATACAAAGTTTTAGATAGAAGAAGCATTTGAGAAATTCGGAGGATATTTATTTAAACACACAAAAATTTTTGGTACTTTATATTCTGCGCATATGATGTGTGTATTTTTTATTTTGATGGCAAGAATGTAAAATCTCCATTCTCTGGTTCTGTATGAATGATTGATAAATAAGTGAAGTAAGATTTTAGATTTTGTGAAAGAATTAAGCCTCATTCATTAAAAGACAAGAGTTGTGAATTGAGACAGATATTGATTTACTCACAAATAGTAAGGAATCAACAGTATTGTGTTCAGTTTGTTTTTATGTACATGCCACTAATGTATATTTATATATTGTACAGTATTGAGTACAGTATGTTTCTGTGTATACTGAGTCAGAGATATTTCTGAGTCGTGCTGCTCTGAATTGGACTGCTCTATTTTTAGACACCAGTTGGAGTTGCCTGGTGTGTACTCACAGCTTCAGGCTTTCTACAATGATAAGAAAGGTGTGCTTCCAGAATCGGGTAGTTCAAGGGGAGCAACTCCAACATCTACACCCTCCACACCCAGTAGTCTGCTGCCAGAAATGAAGGTTGATATATATATTGTTAATGGAAGATCATTTTTCATTTAGTCAATAATATTTGGTGAGTGAAGAATGAACTCAAATTGTTCTTGTTTATTTGTCAATTTCATTGAGCAAAACCTATTTCAATGAAATCTTTGTGATAATAAGTAACATTAGATAATATATTAATATTGTTAATCCTGGAGTTCATAGTCATTCTTCTGTTTTTCTCTAGTAATTGTGAATGCATGCTTTAAATTTTCAACATAATAAGATACCCAGCTAGTAAAACCAGAACAACCAATACTATGATGTGGAGCTCCAAACATAATATTTCCATCAGTCTATCCCGAAGTCTTTTTTTTTTTTTTTTTTTTTTTTTTTTTCATATCTTTTATTTCCCAGAACCTACTCTATAACAATAATAACAAAACCTAACTAATATAATAGGGCAGCTGCCAGGGATGGGGTCCTGACTAAGCTCCCTCGAAATACATCAAAGTTTACCCTAAGGTGCCATGCATGGTACCTATTTTCTATTTCATGCAATAAATATATAATTTTCAGTGAATACATAGAACATATATAAATAAATCAATGGATTTGTTGCGTCACTATTACATCACGCAGGATGCATAAACATTGACAAGGATTTGAACTACAAGTATAAAAATACATATAAATGAATACATATATTGCATACTTAAATCTGATTAATATTTATTATATGTAATTATTTCAGCGATATAAGCTGTATAATGTAAAAAGTGATACAAGCCGCGCCGCCACAATTGAGTTCACAGTTCATATTTGACTCATTGTGCGGCTCTGGTAGAGGACAGGACCCTCTCAATAGTGACTTTGCATATAACAAAGTAAAAAGATGGTGTGGAATAATTAATATAAAATATAATTTACATTACAAGATTGAATTATAATATTTTTACAATGCTGTCGAGAATATTTGAGAAAGATACATTGTTTAATCTTTTGTAAACATCTACATTGAATGCAAGGATGCCTTTTATATGGTTTCGTATGTCATGATATTGTTCTTTTTTGTTTTGTAATCTACAATATATTCTATATTTATAAATTTTGCATGCAATTAATGAGATAAGATTATTCAAAAAGGTAGTTTTCTCATTCATTTCCCAAAAAAACCCAATCACAATAGTTTTCCATGAAACTTGAAAATTCAATATTTTTTCAACAATTCTCCAAATTTCACATACATTTTTACACTTGAGTATCAGATGCTCATTGTCTTCTTTTTCTTTACATAATGTACATAAGTCTGTTTCTGCGACTTTCCATTTCATTAACATAACTTGGTTGCTGGTTAAATTGTTCAGCAACTTGTAATTAAAATCAGCAACATGGGGATCAAATATATTACATATCTTTTGTTTATAAATTGCAGTCCAAGACTGCTTTGAAATAATGAAATTTCTATAATAAAAATTTTGGTGTAAAGGAGGTACAAATTTGATATTACGGAAAATGTCATAAAACATTTTACTTGAGAAATCTTTAACTTGTACATATCCATGATTTGAAAGTAGAAGAAATGAATTATCTTTTATACTTACATTTTCATATATGAAGTTTTTGACCTCAAAAGGTCGTAATAATTTACCTACAGCGTTTTTAACTACATTGTATTCACAGATCCAGTTTTTTTTACATAACAATTTGTCTGTGAACCATTCTATCGGCTTGATACCATTCTCATCTATTATGTCATTTACATATCTAAGACCACTCTTCAGCCATGTTTTTATAAATAAGGGTTTATTTTTTAACAACACTTTATTATTGCTCCATAATGGTTCCTTCAGTACATCATTCAAACAATATAATGTATTAATTTTCTTGCATTCATTGAAAAATACCAACATTTCTTTGTAGAACAGAGGAAAGTTATCCATTATCTCATAATCTTTTATAATAGTAAGATTAGTTTTAATTAGATAATTAAAATCATAATTGCTTTCTATACAAATGCTATTCACAAAATCATATAATGGATTTCTTTTATCTAATATTTTCTTAATCCATGATGCCCTTAGAGATTTAATTTTTGATAAAATATCAACAACTCCAATACCTCCACTATCAACATGTCCTATTAATGTATTTCTTTTTATTCTATCTTTTTTCTTCCAAATGAAATTGTAAATAAGTCTTTGCAGATCTTTGATAACATTAGAATCTGGTAGGTTTAAAATAGAAGCTACATAAATAATTTTAGATACTACTATACTATTTATTATGCAAACCTTGCCAAACATTGTTAAGTTTCTTGTTTTCCAGGATTCAAAAAGTTTTTCCGCATCACTCGTAATTTTTGTCCAATTATTTCTCAGACACATTTCTTTATCATGCCCTAAGTATATGCCTAATGCTTTTACACACGAAACATTAACATAAACATTGTGAATTTTCTTATATTTATTTTTTAAAGGTCCAGTTAGAATGCATTCAGTTTTTGACAAAAACTATCCCGAAGTCTTATTTGTTCACAGATTACCCATCCTGCTGGCTGTTTTTCACAGTTTATCAAGTTTTTTGGTGCCAACATCTTCATTTTGTGGAAGGTGGTTCTTCTGCAGAAGAGAATTCTGTTCTTTTCCCCACCTCCAATAGGTGTGGTCTGTTATAAAGGTGAGACCTCCAATAGTTGTTATCTGTTACAAAGGTGAGGCCTCGAATAGGTGTGGTCTGTTATAAAGGTGAGACCTCCAATAGGTGTGGTCTGTTATAAAGGCGAGACCTCCAGTAGATGTGTTATTGTGTCCGACTAAAAGGAATTAGTTTGTTGTGAAAAATTATGCCATTCAAGAAATGTTTATGCCAGTAACTGTATTTTCAGTGCACGAGATTGTGATAATATAAAATGAAGCAGCTTATGATTTTTTTGTAGAAAAAAGCCCCAGTGTATTATTGGATTCATTTGTATTGTTTTAAATTTTTAAAACTATTTGAAAAAGTCATCAGTGTCAACGAAATTGAACTAAATAACGTCAAATTATATGCCAAATTACGTTAGTCACAACTAACTTCATAACACTATAACACTAACAAAAAAATTAATGACTTTTTCTGACAGTTTTGTAAATTCCAAGAATGAAGATATTTCCAGAATCCAATTACATACTTCTAAAAGTAAAATAGTCTATAGACATGAGACTTTAATAGTGTAGAATTTTTAATGTCTGCAGCACTGGGGGCATTTTATACAGAGAATTTTTCAGAGGTGGGAAGTATATATGTAAGAGTTCAAAATTAAAAATTTGCTTAAATGGCAAGAATTTTAAGAAACTTCATTGATTTAGGGAGTTGAAATTTTGTGTTTAGCTTGCTAATTCAGTTTGCAGTTCAGGTTTTGACGTGGTTGAGTGATATTATGAGATTTATGTAATTTTGTGCAGAATCTGAACTTCCCTCCGCTATACTTTGACTAAGGAAACTTCATATGTGGTTAACTAATAAGTAGATACAGATTATGTTTCACTTTTGTCATGATTCAGTTATTCTGAAAAAAAATTGTAAGACATAGTTTCATGGTTGACAGAACATCTTTAATTCTTTGTGCTCTGTTTAGTTCTCTGTATTCTTTTTAATATGTAATTTGAATAAATTATGAAATTTTATTTTTATCCAAGATTTGTTGCCATAAGATTGTTTGCAGAATACTTTGTGAACGACTTAACTAGTTGCTTGTAGGCAACATGTATTGCTATACAATACTTACGGAATGCTTGTTATTTCTGTCCAGTAATAACCCTTCATATATACAGAAACACTTCAGAGTAGGTTCACTTATGAAAGTTTTTCCAAATGCAAATTAATTTTTATTTTGATTATGAACATCATTAAGAGACTTTTGTACATGTAATTTAAAAGGATACTTCCACAGACTCTTAGTAGAGTTCACTGACCAGTTTTGTATGCAAAAAAAAAAAAAACTTCAGTATCCCTGTGTGTCCATGCCCATGTGTTGAAACTGTTTGGAATGAGCAAAATCAATTTATGCGATATTAGATTTTATTAAAATTTTCATACTTACTGAAAAAATCTACAACCATTTTATCATAATAGAAAATTATGTATGCTCTGCAAATTTACTCACCTGAGAATTCTCTAGATAAGCTTCATGCATTTTCAAAAACTTCAAAGAGTAATTGAACTTCTCTCTGTACACAGTATTTTTAAAGATTCATGATAAATGTACATATGTACCATGTAATTAAGATTTCTTGTTCAATATGATAAATCTATTTACAGTGTATTGTGCATGTTGTCTTGGAAACCATGAGGTTGGGAAAATGGGACATGATGTAGTACCTCATTTTTATGTGAATGTTGCTGATATAGAAACCTTGGAAACCGAACTGGCCTACATTGCATGTATGTATTCGTTTGTGAGGAAATGTATCTGTTGATATCTAATGTAGCAGTTGGATATAATATTTATTTATTGTATATCCAACAACAAAATACTAAAAAAGGATAGCTGCAAAGTAGCTTTGTGGATGTTGACTAAAACTTTTATATTTGTATCTATAGACTTTTTTCCATTTCAAAAGCAATGATCATTACTAACATATTTTTTTTTTTTTCCAATGTTTGATTCTTGCTAACTTCAAACTCTTATGTAGGAGGTTGAATGAACCAGCTGTAATGTTGAAGTCATGATGAGAAATATTTTATGTTGAATATGAAATAATGTTTCATGTTAGGGTACTCTAGTGACATGTATTAGATGCTAAGGTGAAATGAAGGACACTTTTTCAATAGAAACATCGAACAATGGTAAAAAGTAGTATGCTGTTTATTTCTAGAAAGTTATCTTCCCTTCTAAACTTATCAGGGGCAGTGTTTGAAAATCCAAGATTTACTCCTAACCTTCATAAATCCATTTCTTCTACAGTTTCGAGTGTAGATTATTCTCTAGGCTCTCTATGGATCATGCACTTCACATATTGTAGGCACAACAGAGAAAATTTTTGAAACAAAGACGTACTTGCACGACGTTTATGTAGATAACCAGATCATCACGGCTCACACCCCCGTCTTAAAAGATTTGCTGAAATTGAGTGATGCCGACAAAGAAAAATACAACAAACTTTTAAATCGGAGGTAGGAAAAAATCCCTGACAATCTCAACCTCACTTTAACCAGATATAGCTCCGGAACCATAAAAACTTAGACAAGCTCACTTTTGATCTCAGTTTCACTTATATTAAAAAAAAAAACATACAGTGAAAAAGTGAGACTTGCATAAAAAAATGACCTTGCCCAAGTTTTATGGCCCCTATGTGACCATCTCTTGTATTGTGTAAATTTGTGTTTAGTTGAAATTCCTGATTTCTGGATAAATTTTATCATATTTTGCTTACTAGTATTTATCTTTTACTGGTTTGCCAGTCAGATTAAGGTGGGGTTGTTTTTTTTTTTTAGAAAATCCAAGATTTTTATTTTTTTTTACATTCTATATCTTTTACAGGTCTGCCAATCAGTTTTCATATGAAGGAATGGGAGAAGATGCTATTGATGAAGAGGAGTTATTTACATCGTAAGATTGCAAACACAAAATGTATTTTTATTTTTAACTTACAAACTTACTCGTGACCAAGCAATGCATATCCTTTATACCAAGATTTGAAATAACACTGAATTTTACAGGTTTTTTACCCAGCAGAACAATGACCTATTTAGCACTTTATTGGATGTGGCTCATTCACATGATCGTCAGCTGACCTCAGATCACATGAGGAACATGGGTCTGGACCCTCAAGGAGACCGCACCTTCCTTATGGAGCTGGTAGAGCATTATGGGATAGATGTTGTACTTATGGTAGACAATCCCTGCTGTCCAAAATGATTCCTTTTTTCATGATTTTAGTGGTAACTGAATTACCTGGCTGCTAAACCTTCTAACAATGAAGAAATGGTTTTAAAGCCATGCTAGGAGAATCCATATGATTAGTGGTTATTATTTCATAATTGCGTCAGAGCAAGGTCAGCATTCCAAGCATTAAATTCAACAGGTTACCCAGGAAACACTGGGGATCAGTTTTTCTGAGTTATCACTCACTATGTGAATGTGACGTATTTGTTTATCTGTGATAGCTTGATTTGTACAATACTGTTATGACAGTTTAATAATGAATCATTCTGCTCAACATAAAACAGGTATTGAATTTTGTGAAAGATATTGAATATCAAATAAGTCCAAGAAAGCAATTCTTTACAAGGCAGTCAAATCTCTTTGATTTAAAATGTGAAGTGCACCTATGGACAGACTTGGCTTTGACACATTTGTAGACTGCTTGGAGGTTTTGCGAAGCCTTGAGGGTCATTCCAGGGTACTTTTTAGGTGCCTTGTATAAATATAGTCTCAATACACTGTCAAAGTTTATCATTATTGCCAAGTCCTATTCACTTCAAATTTGATATTGACAAACATGTACATTTCTTCCTATACTGAAAATTGAAATAAAGCTGTTTTAAAGAGTCTGATCAAATGGTAAAAGCATAACCAGTATCTAAACATCAGGTACAAGGTACAAAACAAGGAACTCTCATCTCAAAGTAGAGGATTTATAGCAAATTATCCTGGCAGATCCAGGATTTGTCAGAAGGGGTCCCAACAGGCTGGGGACTCCAGGGATTTTGAGGTTACTTTTATGGGTTATTCTAGCTACACGTTATACATATTAAAATAAATAAATAACAACAAATAATTGATTTGTTTATCTATAATGTCAAATCTTATGATTTTTTTTTATTGTACCAATTTTTATTTTTGGTCACAAAAAAGGGAGGAAGTTGGTGTTTGGGCCCCCTCTAAATCAACGACTGACGTCAATGTACAGAATAATGGAACTTTTTAGTTGGAAGTAGGGGATTTGTGGTATCAGATCAATAGATGTGTAAAACAGCATTATTTGAATTTTTGGTAAAAATCCAGTTTGACAATAAGCAATACTTCACTGACACAAACATTTGACAATAAGTATAGTTATTGCATGTTATGTTCAATTAGTTGTGTTACATACTGAACAATATTTGTTCCATTCTTTGCATATTGTAATAATTATCTTCCATTCTCCATAGATGAGTATTTAGTATGCAAATTTATATGATATTGAACTGTATTTTCACCCCATCCCTCAAAATCGTTGATCTACATAAAATCTAGCTTTACGTTGGTTTATTCTGAACACTTTACAAGGAGAGAATTATTTTGTAGAGATTTAGAAATCATGCATTTTGTTTTTGCAGCCATTGATCACATGTTTATTGGAGCTTATATCATTAGCTGAGGAGATGTTGGGGTCTTTTATAGACAAAAAAAAAAGAAAAATTTAAGTTTTAAAATTTTTTAATGTTATACATGTATGTACACTATATCCTTAATCCAAAGGTTTGTACTTGTTTTGTTTCTAAGAAAAATTTTTTACCTATAAGGTAAATGTGTAGTTTATCACTTAAAATAGGATCCCAGCACTTGGTATTAAATATCAGTATTTTCTGTTTTAGTTGTCATCTTGGTATTTCTGATTGTCAAGCAAGAATTGAAGCTTTCAGAGCCTAATATTTCTTTTATGAAATGGATGTGTGATTTTTTATTTAAACAACGAGTACTGTAAATCATATTTTACTCCGAGAATATTATAAACGTGTAATGTACAGCTTGCCCCTCTTCCCAGTTAACCATATCATGGGTTACCCATGGGTGCTTCTTATTGATTCTATCATCCAAACTATTGTCTGTGATTAGTTCACCACAGTCAAACAGGACTGTGACCAATGGAATTTCAAAGAGCTTCTCTAATCCTTTACAAGGAGTTACTTATATCAATGCTTCCCCTCCATGTATCTACAAGCTTAGAGAAGGCCAGTCTAAGATTTGTTACAATTCCTTATTCATAAAGAAATGCAAGATCAGCACTGTCTCCAAGCTTTTGTATGGATTTAAGTTAAAATAAGTAGTATTTTATTTGAGAGACCTTATTTTCACATAGAGACAATGATATATTTATTCATGAGACATAACTTTTGCAAATCATAATTTACTGCTTACATGTAAGTCTCGTATTCATAAGAACTAAATTTTCACAAACAGCTAGTCTCACAAATTATGCTTTTTAATAATAACATTCTTATGAACAAAATATGATTTACGGTGAGTTGCTATGTAAGTGTTAGAAGGTTTACTCCACATTGCAAGCGTTTGCATTCCGTTTTAACTGTACTTTTTCCTGTCAATGTCCTTTTCCTGTTTAAATATTTTTTTGTCCAATGTTCATACCTTATTTATTTCATTAGCATGTTGGAAACATATCTGGTGACTTTTATTATTATCTGTATTTATTTCATCATGAGGTGTGTAGGGTTATATCAGAAGGATCAGTGTATGTAGAGTTCTGTTGGAGTCGCTCAAAGAAAATGGAGACAAATTCTGTCCTTTTGGTAACATTTAATGCCTTCCCATAGCCTACTCCCTTCTGCTCCTAATGCCTGCTGCAGAAGCCTAGCGACGACACTATATCCAACTGTCTACAAAATAAACGGGACATTAATCTAACATCTAGTTTAATGCACATGCATAGTGCATGATGATATTTATTCCTTTCTTTCAGTTGGTACTACTTTTTTTAAAGTACGGGTTTAAAAAATCATTATTTCTTTAATTTGGTGTTACAAATATAAATGTAGTGTCTTTATAATTGTTGTGCCTAGAGAGTGTTTTGATAGGATATCTGTGTTGCCTCTAAGATCTAGGGAATTTCCCTGTCCATTTGGATGGTAGTTGCTGGGTACTTGGACTTTCAGTGACTGACTTAAAAGAATGCAAGTGACCCCCCCCCCCCCTCCTTCCTCCCTTACTTCACATTCTATGGACAACCCAGGTCATTAAACACGGTTAGTATCTGTAGGTCTTTCTAACACCCCTTCTCCTTTGTATGTATGTATCTCTGCTGATCTTCATCGTTAATAAGATGATGGATAATGTCTTTCATTTCATAATTTTGCATGGACAATTTACCAGTATATTTGTATCCGTATACTGTTTTAGAAATAGGAGGGAGAAATTACTTACAGGCACCGAAAGTTCGAGAAAATCTGTAATTTCAACACTTTCAAACATTACGCTAAGCAATATGTATAAAACGCTAAGCAATATGTATAAATATATAACTCACCATACATGTATTCTGTATAGTAAATAAATGCAAGAATATCATGTACATGCATATTCAGCCTTTTCTTTTTTTTAATTGGACTACAATGCATCGAGATCTAAAATACCCAATCAATGAAGTCTTTACATTCCTTTCTAGGTATTTTCCAGTTTTAGACACAATAATCCATGTTAACAGTGCATGTGTATGTTAATGTGAACAAAAATCGAGAGTCACAGTTTTACTCTCTCTTGTGGATGAATGCTTTTACATGTGCTTGTTTTTTCTTATGTGAAATATTACACTTGTATTGGTAGAACATTTACTCTGTCAGATGTTCTTGAGCTTTAATGTAGATTTATATTTTCAGCATATTTTTTTCAGTGTTGTACAACCACTTAACAGTTATTAATGCCAAAATTTCTTTTTTCTTTAATGCATGTGTGCTTCGAATTCAGTAAATATGAATGCCTTACGACAGCTTTGTTACAATTTCTAAACATACTGAATGTAATACTGTTTAGGTGGTTTTTTGGGGAGGTGAGTGGAGGGGGGTGGGTGGTGGTGAATTTCAGAAATTCAGGTATAATTTTGACAGTCATAATATATAATGTACATAAATATAAGCAATCGGTTATAGGGTCAAAAAAAAAAAGTTCAAAATTTACATCCTGCCAAAAAACACACACTGGTATACGGCATCAATTTTCCTGAAGTTTATGATAATAATTATTATATATTAGGCATTGATTTTGTGATGTACATATATTTTAAAAAAATTTTGATGAGAGTGATAGCAAATAAACAGATTGTATATACCATGTTATGTTGAGAGATTACAGTACATTTGTACATTAGTACAGTGAATCCGATGGTACATGTTGTTTTAAATTTATAAGCATTCTTACACATACATAGTGGGCCAAATTATTCAATCTCTTTATGTTTACATTGTGCAATACTGCTTGTTTAAACTGGAAAAGTTCATCTTGTTACCAAATAAAATCTAATAAATTCATGTTGGGGTTTTGTTGATTACAACAATGGTACTTGAGCAGTGAATCCTTTCATATTAATAGACATCTTACCACCCATCCTTATGAATAGGTATGAGATGACAAAGGTTTCATCTTTTTTGAAATGGGGCCTCCGTGGCCGAGTGGTTAGAGCATCATGCTCAAAACCACAAGGCCTCTCACCTCTAGTCGGCATGGGTTTCATTCTCACTCGCACCGATATGTGAGAAAGTTTGCCAGTTTACTTTCAGGAGGTCGGTGGTCTCTACCCAGGGATATTGTATCTCGATTCTCTCCTCCACCAATAAAAACTGGATGCCACCAGATAACTGAAAAGTTGTTGAGTGTGGTGGAAATCAATAAGAAAACTTATGAAACAACTGCCTCAACAAGGTATATATCACAATTTTTAATAGTGTAAAATGTATCTTCAGCAGAACTATTTAAATAATTGCACAGTTGGAAGAGAAGCAGTTGTGAAATGCCGTCGAGGCTGATGTTTCTAAGTCATGGTTTCCCGTCCTTCAGGTTTTGATCTTTTTTAATGGAGGCTCTTCACTAGGCTCTGAGGGTGAAACTGGCGGAACACTGAAGCCCTCAATCTGTAAAATAAGGCTCAGTGCACAAGATCATGTTTATCTGCATGAACAATATTTGACACTGTATACAGTCAGTATATGGAGGAGAGTGATTAGAACTGAAAGAACTATTTGATGTTTTGAGATGCAGAGTCAGTAATTATTAATATAAGTATGTGTATACATACAGTGTACTTACTGTCCACTACACCTTTGGCAGCTAATAAATTTACATGCACATATATACTTGGTCCATTAAGTTTAATGGACAGAAATAACCTTAAGTAGACCTTAATTAACTGTCTATGATACTTAACTAACTTTTGTGCATCCTTGTGAATTTAATCTTCCGGACATTTGAGATGATTTATTTTAAAAGGTTTTTTAGTACAAGCATGTACATCTACTTGGCTTCTGTTTTTAAAGTTTTGATGAAGTTCAAAGAATGAAACAGTATGTTCAATTTGCTACTCACATTGGGATCCACGAGTTTCGTCTGTAACTTGAGGTGCTGTACATTGGATTGGTCAATGGTCAGCTGGACAATAACTCGGCCAAACACCCTGAACACAACATCCCCACAGGTCTGGGTTTGCTCCTATCAAAGGAAGTTGCAGAATTTAAGGAAAAAACATATAGCTAAATGGTCACCAAGGAAATACACCAAATTGACTGTTATTATTTCATATACAGTGTGTACACTCAAACACTCTTATAAGGATTCCATGCTTACATATTCATTCCCCGTTGTACACAAAACCATTCAAAAATAATCGATTATAACAATGAACTTATACCTATAACAAAGGAAAGTAAGCATCACCTAAGGCTTTGCTATTAACTTACTTTTACAGACATCTAAATTGTAATTATCTAAAGTGAAAAGGGAAGTTTGGTGTTTCCCACTATTAAATATGTTTACGCACTTCTCATCACCAATGTCTGTATGGGGTACGAGTACGTAATCACTTATTTTCATGAGATTCTTGGAAATGATGGCATGTTTAAAACGTCCCAATTTGAGAAATTTTAGGTTTTTAAGATCCTAATCTGAGAAACTACAGCACGTTTTAGAGATCTTGATTCACGGTTTACAACTTCTCATTCTTAACTTTAGATCACTATCTCCTTCTCTGTGTGACTTTTCAATTTGTGAATGTGTCTGTGCCATGAAAAGTAACAAAAATTGAAATTGCAGTACACGTTAAATTTTAGGTGCTTTATGTCCGGATATACCTCTTCATTGTATTCGAAGGTTACAGCCTTGGAATCGAGATAGAGTGTAGCCTCCAGCCCGTACTTTGGAATCAGGATTTGTAATGCATTCTTACGAACAAACAATACATAGCCCTCGTTGTCCACATGTCTGTTTTTGAAGAATATCTGAAAACAAAATAATTCTCTATAGCTAGCATTCAATGTTATTAGATGCAAGTATCATCTTGTAAAGCCATTTGTTTTATGTTAATGTGAAGCATGTGTAGAACAGTCCATGTGTGTTGACTTACATGGGTGTGAAGGTTGACGGACGCCCGACCAGCGTACTGCGCCATTTTATGTCGGAAATTCAGATTATTACACACTGCCTGTTAAGTGGAAAATTTAAGTTACATTAAACAGTGGAAATTTTCAATCAAATTTTTACACTGTATGAAACAAGATCACATACATCAAATACATGGGTACCAGTTAACTTGCACAAGCACGTAAATTTATTTACCAATTTTTCAGATTTATTTACCTGTGTTTTATACTTGTCTGTTAATTCTGGGTAGGAGGCGTCGGCTCCAATACAGACAGCCAACAGACGATGGACAATGATGTCTGAATACCTACAAAACATACCATGGACTATGATGTCAGACTACCTACAAAACATACCATGGACTATGATGTCAGACTACCTACAAAACATACCATGGACTATGATGTCTGAATACCTACAAAACATACCATGGACTATGATGTCAGAATACCTACAAAACATACCATGGACTATGATGTCAGACTACCTACAAAACATATCATGGACTATGATGTCTGAATACCTACAAAACATACCATGGACTATGATGTCAGACTACCTACAAAACATATCATGGACTATGATGTCAGAATACCTACAAAACATACCATGGACTATGATGTCTGAATACCTACAAAACATACCATGGACTATGATGTCAGACTACCTACAAAACATACCATGGACTATGATGTCAGACTACCTACAAAACATACCATGGACTATGATGTCTGAATACCTACAAAACATACCATGGACTATGATGTCAGACTACCTACAAAACATATCATGGACTATGATGTCAGACTACCTACAAAACATATCATGGACTATGATGTCAGACTACCTACAAAACATATCATCCACAGTGTTTTCTGAGGTAAGATCAGCTAAATGTGTTTTAATTCAAATAAAAACAGGATATATAGTTGTATTATTCTTATTTTAAAACAAAAATTTAATTCACCTTCACAGTTAAATAAATGAAAGAAGGTTTCCATATGTGCTTGACTGCACCATATTTTGTAATAATGTCCAGCTGACAATTGTGAGTAAATGTAAAAAATATAGTGCACAATGATATCGAAAGTTCAGTTTAATGCCTTTAAGAAAGACATGCATGCATCTGATGTTTCCAAAACGATACATAAATATGTTTCCTTGTTTTACCAATTTGATCTTTTTATCAAAGTTAACAGAAGGTAAAATAAATTATGGAGAATATGTAAACTGTAAATCCAAATATTATCCTGTTAAACATGAGAAATTTCAAGAAAACAGACATCCTAATTATTATTTGAACCATCTGACTATTAATATGAACATCCTGTATAAATCTTTTTCCAAGTTCTAACTTCAAATGCCCAGTGTGAGGCAGATGTATCAGGTTAAACAATATCCCTCCCCCCTCCTAACTTTACACACAGGTGTATGATAAGGAAAAATCACACTGTAGCTACCTTCTAATTGGTGAGGTGAAGTGGGTGTAAATTTCTGCTGCCAAACCGTAGTGGAGATATTCGGGGGCAGGAAGCATTCCACTACAAAAGTACACAGCCTGAGTCATGCAGCGAGTGGTCATAATCCTCAGCATCACGTTAAAATACGGGTCATCTGGTAGAACTGCTCTCTCCAGGCTGTCAGCCAGAGCTTTTCCACTGGATACGTCAATTTTGAAACCCTACAATGATGGAAACAAACTGAGATGTATACCGAGACAATTACATTAACCAGTTATTTTTTTTTTACCCATGTAACATGATAATTATTTGTGAAATGATCTCAAACAATGTGTTCAATGTTGATATGGGACATAAAATCTTCCATCATTGATCTTTGATCATTTTAAGTCTTCTGTTGAATTGGACATTAATAAAATATTCTCCTCTCACTCAAGGTTATGTGTGTCCATTATTACTTCGTTTAAGAGACACAATGGATAAAGCAATGATAGCATCACCAGACAATACTATAACCAGTTTAGACAGGAATGAGCTCTACACTCCCCCCTAACTTGCACGTGGTCAGATAAGAATTCATTTGACACCTCCCCTACCTTTGACTGAGCAGCCTTGATGAGGGGGATTGAAGTTTGATGGTGGAGGACACATGGTCAGATAAGAATTTATTTGACACCTCCCCTACCTTTGACTGAGCAGCCTTGATGAGGGGATCAAAGTTTGATGGTGGAGGACACGGATGTCTCCTCAGGCAGGAACAGTCTGGGAATTCCTGCAGGGTTTTCTGTGCTGTGGCAACATTGGCCAGCAACATAAACTCCTCCACCATAGAGTTGGTCTCTCTGAATTTAAATGAAATACTTTTTTAATTTTCATAAAACCTCCTGTGATTGGTATACATGTTTGTACATGATTACATGGCACAGTTTCCGTAAATTGGTAAAAGTACATCACTATCTTTATAACCAGCTTCGATCTTCATCTTACAAGTCATTTCTAGTTTATTTAATATCATTATCTTTTTAATTAAATTTTAACAGCACAAATGTTCTATTTCCATCTCAGGACGTTTGCACAAATGAAGCAAGTTTTCAAGTAACAGCACTGGAACAAAGTACCTTGAATAGTTTGAAATAGTTATAAGAAAGGAAAATGTTAAAAAATATTTGGGTAAAGTTGAACATTTTATTAAGTCATATCTTAGGACCCTGTGCATTTTTCTATAAATAACAGAAATCAGAAAGATATATAAGTACACTTTATATCAAAATCTTAAAAATGATTAAAAATTTAAAGTTACATGTAATATACTGGGCCAACTTGAGTCTAAACAATTAGTTTTTTGAACTAAAAAAAAATCACAATAGTTAAATTTAGAGTCACTTTTAAAACACAGAGCTGTCCTACTTGGGCTGATACACATACCTCTCCCCTTTTCAGTGAACAAAAATCGAAATGATACAGACACCAAGGGTGTGGACTGATTCTTTGCCTGTATACAATGTTAAGCATTGCATTCTTTTAAGCATTCTGTCATCAACCCAAGCAAAAGGGGAAACCCTTGTGATTGAGAAACCAGTCTACTATCACAACATTCAGTTTCCTTGACCTTTGATCTTTTTAACCCTAAAGCCAATAGACATCTTCCTAATCCAATGTCTAGTCTGTGTGTAATACTTGGTATATTCAAGTGCAAAGGGAAATCACTTCAGGTACAAAAACTGTTTTCTAATATTTGCATACAGTTTGCATGACCTTTAACCTTTGGACCCAAAAATCACTAACGATCAGTCCTCATCCAGTGGTGAAGGATGATGACTCCAGGTAAAGAGGGCACTTAAAGTCATAAAAGCAATCCAACATGGATGGATGACCTTCATTTTAAAGTGAAATATATCCCTCCCCCAGCCCCACCCCCACCTGCTTTGTTGTGAGGGGTATAATATCCAGTATTCTTCACTGTCACTTTGAATATAAAATCTGAGGCTGAAAACGTCACAGGAAATTAATTCATAATTCTATAGGCTTTGGAGGGTCTGATGATGAGTGTCAGAGGAAATTAATCTGTGATTCCAATATATCCCTCCCAACCACCACTACTAAATCTATATGCCTTGGTGGGTCTGACGATGAATGTCAATCTCACTGCATACCTGATTTGTTTGGTTTCAACATCAATAGGATCATGAGTCTCGCTGTCAATATGGAACCTAACCTCTGCAGAGGCCAGTGACAAGGCACTGTGAAGAATAAACAAATAGCACTGATAAACATAAAATAGATTTCATTCAAATATTGTGCGAAAATACAAACGAGCAAAGTCAGATATTAACATGTAATAACCTATACATCATGTAACCTATTTCAGGTAAAAAAAAAAAGAAGAACCAATTATAACTTGAGATAAGACCTCACCCTTTGCCAGTCCTCTTCTTCTTTAGGATCTTAGCCAGCTTATTAAGATTTCGCAGACTCTTTGTAATTGGATCAGACATTTTGGGGTCATCAATTCTCATCTGGGCCTCTGCGTATGTTAATGCTGCCTGCAGACCAAACAGAGAGCCATACAAAATGTATATACACACAACCAAAGATATTTAATTGCAGTTTTTCATTTGCATTATCTTTATGGCATCATAATCTCATTCAGTGACAGAAACAGAGACCTTAGATTTGATGACACTCTTGGTGCATTTCGTATTTACAATGTCAGCATCGTTAGTCATTTCCCAAACAACGGAGAAGGCAAACCTGAAAGGATATCAAGATATTAGATTGATTTCATCAGTTATGATATACAGAAAATCTTAACATTGTGATTACTCATAAGCTTGATTACAAAAGTTACAACTATACACAATATACATGTTTCTTTACTACAATGGTGAACACAGGTGAGAGTTCAGGTTGTGAATACAGTACACCTTCATTTCTTTGACTTAACTCTCTACATTAAATCTTAGTGAACACAGGTGAGAGTTCAGCTTGTGAAATACAATACACCTTCATTTCTGTGACTTAACTCTCTACATTAAATCTTAGTGAACACAGGTGAGAGTTCAGCTTGTGAAATACAATACACCTTCATTTCTTTGACTTAACTCTCTACATTAAATCTTAGTGAACACAGGTGAGAGTTCAGGTTGTGAATACAATACACCTTCATTTCTGTGACTTAACTCTCTACATTAAATCTTAGTGAACACAGGTGAAAGTTCAGCTTGTGAAATACAATACACCCTCATTTCTTTGACTAACTCTCTACATTAGATCTTAGTGAACACAGGTGAGAGTTCAGCTTGTGAATACAACACCCCCTCATTTCTTTGACTTACCTCTCTACATTAGATCTTAGTGAACACAGATTGGAACTGAGCAGTTCTGGTACCATATCTATTCTCTGTAAAAATGTAAAGCTGTATTTAGTTGTGAAATTATAACACAGTAGAGGCAAGTCTTATGTTCCGCAGCAGGCTACCTCATTCTGTGACAAGAAAAACATTAAGCCAACAAAATGTCAGAAAATATCTGCCTTCACAAGTTCAAACCTCATGAGATCTCAAAGTCTCACACACCTCCCTAACTTCAAGATACAAGTATATGTAACTGAATTTAACTGAACCACTTTAATATCTTTGTTTGCCCTCTCCCAACTCTATGTCAAAAATTTAGGTAAGCTATATACTTGTACATTGACAAAATCTAATAGTATTCATCCACTTTACATAAATCTACATTCCATGGTCACAATTTCCGTGTAAAATTAGTTATTGGAAATCGTGATATAAATAGTGTGAAAAAATGGGAGAGTCAGAGGATGTACTCATTCAGTCAAGGCCAGGATAAACGAATGTCTTGATTTCTGGCATTGACATGTACCTTGTCTGTGAGGTAGACAGTAGTTCCTCGTCGTTCTGCTTCCTTATCAATAGCTGTCCCTGGTCGGATGAAGTGAGATACGTCTGCTATGTGAACCCCAACCTAAAATAAAAGAACATCACCAATACTGAGGACCCCTGCACGCAATGTCTGTTATAGAAATGACCATCTGTTCTTTGTTATCAATAATAGAGATGTTTCTGAATTTCTTAGTGCTAGATATGGTTCTCTGTTTTTGATTATAGATATAGAGACAGTTCTCTATTCCTAGTTATAGATATAGAGATGGTTTTTTGTTAATAGTTATAATACAGAGACAGTTCTCTATTCTAAATTATAGAAATAGAGATGGCTCATTGTTCCTGGTTATAGATATAGAGATTATCTTCTGATCCTTGTCTTAGAGACAATTCCCTTTTTCCTAGTTATAAATATAGATATGGTTCTCTGTTCCTAGTTTGAGATATAGAAATGGTTCTCAGTTCCTAGCTATAGATTTAGAGATGGTTTTCTGTTGCTAGTTAGAGATGGTTCTCTGTTCCTTGTTATATAGTCCTTGATTCCTATTATGGAGATTGACCTCAGTTCCTCATAATAAAAAAGGACCTTCATTGCTAGTTATAAAGACAGAGCTCAGTTGCTATTTACCTCTAAGTTTCCATTAGGCAGGTCTCTACAGTGTAGGGCATCATCAATATCCATACAGCCTGGGGGGTCCACACTGCAGATGTTTATGTCACGGAAATCTTCACGACGTTCCAAGTCCTACAATCAGGAATTGGTAAAAAATGATAAAATATTGCCATGTTTAACAAAAGTGAAGCACATTGCACCCAGTTCTGGTCACATATGATACACACAAATTTTTCACCCATTTTGCCATTTTCCTACTAGAGAAAAATTAAAACAGGGTGAGGCTAAAATCTTTAGTTACTACAAGTAGCAAAAATGGCTCTGAGCGGATTTCAAACATTACGAAATTGTTCTTCAAAGCATCAGATTTCAGATTAAGAATAGCATGAAGCAAAGATTTCTACACGCAATGTACATGTAGAAAGTCAAGCTCTTCCTAGTGTACTGGTGTTGTAAGCCTCCATAGATACTAGATGAAATCTAAATCATGCCTGACCTCCTTGGTGATTTCCCATGGAAGTTTGGGTAAACAGTTGAGGACTGCCTCTGAGAATCCAGCGTGGGGGATATCGTGCTCCAGCAACAGGACTTCATTCTCCGTCTCTTTATCTCCAACGCTACCGAGCTTCCGCACAAAATGTCCCTACAAAAAAATGGTTAGTTTAATAAATGAAATGAACTACATTTGTTTATGTTTAGTTGAGGTGTTTAAAGGTTGCAGTTGCTACATCAGAGGCTCATCAGCAACATTGCTCACCTGAGATATAACATTACAATGTATGTATTACATTTTTATTGTAACCCTAACTGGACCACAAGGGTCATTGCATGATCCTGAATGTACACTGTATAAGGATGCCTGCATATCAGTCTGACATATTGTACCTTTATGGATATTAGAATAACATTTTGAAGAATGTCCTATATTTCCTATGCTAAGAGTTACACCCCTGTTGCAGGGGTTAAGGTTTGAATAAACTTCTATCAGGAAGCTATTGCGCAATTTTTGGTATTTCTGTTAAAAAGGTTCTTGAGAAAATGATTTTAAAACATCCCATTTTCACTGTCTTAATTATCTCCCCTTGAATGGGAGGCATGGCCCTTCTTTTGAAAAAAAAAATCATTCACCTAAGGCCTCTACAACAGGATGTCTGTAGCAAGATGCCAATTAGTTCTGGAAAAGTTGACGAATGTGAAAAATAGCAATATCTAATCAAACAGAGGCATCTGAAGCTAAACAAAATTTAGCTTACCTACTGTAATATGGTGTATATGAGCATTAATTATCAAAGATGATGACAAGTTACAATTTTAAAATGATTGATTCAGTATCACTTTTGCATAATTAAACATTTTTGCTGTACATTTGATAAACTTTGTAACATTACTTTTTATCATAACCTGCATTTCTCCCTAGAATACTGCAGTAAACAAGAGGCCCATGGGCATAATGTTTTTCGGCCTGTTCTGATTTTTTTCAATCTTTATTTCTATAGAAAACTTTGAACAAATTCTGTGGTCCCAACCTAGCCCCAAAGGGTCACAACATAACTATATGATATAAGGTCCAAGGTAAAAAAATTTTTTTAAAAAATTAACCATAGTATGAAATGTAAAAGCTTGCCATAAGAAATCTATAAACCAAATATGAATGCCCTACCTCAAACAGTTTGGGAGATACTGCCTGTGGGCATCTTATAACCTTATTTGTGGGTATTTTAATACCTTACCTGTGGATATCTTATAACTTTACCTGTGGATATCTATGACTTTACCTGTGGATATCTATGACTTTACCTGTGGATATCTTATGACCTTACCTGTGGATATCTTATAACTTTACCTGTGGATATCTATGACTTTACATGTGGATATCTTATGACTTTACCTGTGGATATCTTATGACCTTACCTGTGAATAACTTATAACTTTATCTGTGGGTATCTTATGACCTTACCTGTGGATATCTATGACTTTACCTGTGTATATCTTATGACCTTACCTGTATATATCTTATGACTTTACCTGTGGATATCTTATAACTTTACCTGTGGATATCTATGACTTTACCTGTGTATATCTTATGACCTTTCCTGTGGATATCTTATGACCTTACCTGTGGGTATCTTATGATCTTACCTGTGGGTATCTAGAAGTCCTAGGCCAGTTATCAATAGCCACCACAATTCTCTGACCTGTCAGATCTGCAGCTTGCCTGGTCTCTATTCGGATTTTTGGAATTCTTTTGTCGGCAGTGACCACCAGATGTCTTATTCCCTAATAACGTAAATCCGCATACATGTACATTTAGGTCCAATTACTCAATATTCACTTTCTTCTTAAAATAATGCATTCAAAGAAATACAGCCATGATGGACAATTGTAATAGAGATTCTAATGTGCTAAGTTCTGTAATTGTTCAATAAAACATCAATGTACCTCTTTTAATAAAGAAGGCTGTAACATGCCACAATACTGACGCCAGTTTCTTTTGATGATCCCCACAACCCTGCCAGTAGGCTGTCGTAACTCCTTTGGAATCTTCTTAGACTTCTTCACATTCTGAAATACAATTAATAAAATTATCAAAACAGGTATATGCTGGTGATTTGTACAATGTAGTCTACACAAATTTTATTCCTTTCTTTGCATCTCATATGCTGCTAAAACCCTCACTCCTAACATCATTCCACCCACAGTAACACCCCCCCCAACAACAACAGCACCACCATCAACATGTTTTTCACTACTACCTATTACTATAAGACACTATCCAGCACCAACAGCTTCCACTCCACCAATGTAACTGCCACCTTTCTTATTGCCACTAACATTACACCAGTCCAACCACCACCACTAAATGCAGTCCCTATCATCACCACTATCATAGACGTCTCCATATGAGTGAAAAATTCCCGAGCGGGACGTAAACAATATTTAATCAATCACCACTATCATTACTGAAACTGCCACTCACCTTAAGCACCACCACACAACACAACAATGCACCGACCCCATCAGCACCACCATCATTACTGATATTGTCACTCACACCACTAAACCATCACCTACAGCAACAAAGTTCCACCCCCATCACCCCCCATCACTGTCATCTACCTCTTCATTCTCTTCTTCATCTGTATCATCCTTATCTTCTGTGTGGACCAGGATCATGGAAGATGGACAACTCCAGTCCTCCTCCTCCAACATTTCCACAGCCACAATGTCATCATGGACTGCTCTGTTCAAGTTCTGAAGTCCTTGTATGAAGATCTTACAAAAAACACAAACGAATGCAAGACATTTTACACTGAAAAAGTTCTAATGAAAAGTTTAGAATTCATAACATAACCTTATAATTTTCACCTTTAATAAACATTTACCATTTTCTCTTCATCAGAAACACTGACATTTGCCTCAGTGTAGTTTTCCCGACTAGCCATAAACTTTCCCTGGCGATACTTTCCTGCTTTTAGACCTTTCTGAATCACGGACAAGGGGAGGTGTTCAGGATATTGAACCTTGTCTCCTGAAAACTGATTAATAAACAGATAATCAAATCAGCCTCTCTATCTTTCATAGCATAGGGTTTTTTTTCTATCAAAACACAGCTGTTGTCTATGGTACATGTTCTTAAAGCCAATATCTGTATATTTCAAAGATAATCTGAATTCAGGTTAAGTTTTCTAACCACTTTAGAGCCAACAAGTGACAATCTGTCCACCAAATCTTTTCCATCTTTTAAACTTCTCACATACTGGTGTACTACAACAAAACCAGATACATATTCTATTTCATGAATGTACAAGCAATTCCGGTTAAATGTCATCTGATTTCATGTTGATACACAAACATGAATTATAAATCTCTATCAGCAAAAAGAAGTTCCCAGGGCACTTCTGTATTGCTTATATCATCACACATCAACATGATCAATATTGTTATTCAGTTGACTTTTAAAGCTTTATTTTTCTACATTCTAAGGTCGATTTGTGAAGCTCTACTTTCCGATATTCTAACACTGACTTGTGAAGCTCTGCTGTCCTACATTCTAACACTGATTTGTGAAGCTCTGCTGTCCTACATTCTAACACTGATTTATAAAGCTCTGCTGTCCTACATTCTAACACTGATTTGTGAAGCTCTGCTGTCCTACATTCTAACACTGATTTATAAAGCTCTGCTGTCCTACATTCTAACACTGATTTACAAAGCTCTGCTGTCCTACATTCTAACACTGATTTATAAAGCTCTGCTGTCCTACATTCTAACACTGATTTACAAAGCTCTGCTGTCCTACATTCTAACACTGATTTATAAAGCTCTGCTGTCCTACAATCTAACACTGATTTACAAAGCTCTGCTGTCCTACATTCTAACACTGATTTACAAAAAGCTCAGCTGGCCTACATTCTAACACTGATTCATAAAGCTCTGCAGTCCTACATTCTAAGAATGACTTGTGAAGTTCTGCTGTCCTACATTCTAGGAATGATTAGTGAAGCTCTGCTGTCCTATATTCTATGGCTGACTTGTGAAGCTCTGCTGACCTACATTATAAGACTGATTTGTAAGGCTCTATTTTCCTACATTATAGAACTGATTTGTGAGGCTTTACTTTAATACATTCTATAAGACTGACTTGTGAAGCTCTGCAGTCCCTGTCCCAATGCTTTCTTTCTGTTTTCTGCATCATTTGTCAGCAGCAGGGTTTGAACCTTTCCCTGGGCAGTTGTTTGTAAGTGCTGGTTATACCACTTGGCAGCCTCTCTGATGGCCCGGTCATTTCGGTCATTAGACGACTCCCCAGGTTCTCGTTCTACATAAGTATGCCTGGAATTGAAGTGTGGAATTATGGAATGGTATGTCTGAATAGACTCTTACTTTTAATACACGTTACTGTAACAAATACATCATATTTTACTTTTTAAAAAATTTATTTGGGTGTTTTTTCAACCTGAATTTTAACTGAATAACATATTCTTTTTCATCTTACTTGTTAAACTCATTGCAGAAGCTGTAAAAATGTTTATCTGGATTACACAAGACATCTCTTAATCTTTTATAAATTGGCAAGCTTCTGTGTCGAACCTGCAAAATGGAACAGCAATTTACATTTAGTGTAACATGCTCTACTTTCACAAGTGTGTATATACTTCAATTGTTGTTACAATTACAAGCAATCATTTTATTCTTTTGCTAAACATTTCTAAAACAAAAGTATAAAAAGACATAAATGTTTATAATAAAATGTCTCTTTGATATTTATTGATTAAGACACAGTCAGTCTTGACTATTAAGTTTTCGACAACTTTCAGAAGCTGTCATTGTGGGTAACAATGTGTATCTGTACAAGTCTGACATGTACATGCAAGTATGTTTCTATATTATTTTTCAAATCATGTTGCTATTAAATATTCCAGAATAGCTTTACTCCTTATACTACACTATTACTACAGTCAATTAATTACCATGTTTATTATAATTATTTATCATGTATAACTTTCATTATATCATGTTTGAATTATATTTTGATTTGACCTTTTGTAACCAAGGAGAGGGCTAACATAGGTTTATTGTGCTGTCAAATCCCATTCGGAATTGAATAAAAAATATTGTTAACAGTTTGAAATAAGAAGCTGTCCTTCCAGAACTGAGGCAACAACTCACTACTTACATGCGACAAGACAACTCTGCACATACATAGAGCAAGACTTACCTCTTCTAGAACTGTTTGGAGTATGATAACATTCCTGATCCTTGGATCCTCAATAACATCTATCTATTACAAAAAAAATTATGAATTGTATTTCAAATTTGATTCTGCTGATCAAGTAAACTGATACAGAGGTCAATGACTCCAGACTAGAAGACCTGTGAGAGTTACACTGTAACAAGAACTGGCCTAATGGGACTAACAGTTTAATACCCCCACAGTACACATTGGATGGTGGGAAATAGCGAATTTATGCTAATTGGAGAATAAATGGTTTACATGTATTAACACACAGCCTTTAAAAATGGAGAAAAAATATAAGTATTACTAAAAAAAAATCTTAATCAAAACAGAATTTACGCCAGCTTTTAGTTGTTAATACCCATTTCATATTTGGGGGAATTTTTGAGAATGAAGTCATGTGCTTCCAGGGGAGGATCTTCAGATTATAAAATCTCAAAACGTCATGCAAATTGATTACTGATTTTTATCTATATTATAAGACTTTTGACAATTATAGAAATTCCTATAACTGAAGGGAAATTTTAACTGTGGAAGGGAATATATTCAGTTGTTGTCAAAGGAAATTCATCATTACCTAATGCTCTTCACATCACATTCATGATTCTAACAAACATCAATGTGGAAAACATGTCGACATTTAATATCAGAATGATTTCAGGATCATTGTCACTGCTCAAAGTCAGTAACCATGATAACTCACTGAATTTCACGGTTAACAATACAAGTCACAGCAGACAAAACAATTCAATCCACAATCCATTGTTTATACGATATGTGCTTAATTAAAATCACATGCACACAGACAGACTAGTAATTCCTGAGCTTGACTTGCCGTGACTGACTAGAGGAAAATTAATCTCGGCTGAGATTAGGCTTGGCTGGATATCTGGACTGACGCCTTCACCGAATTTCAGAGCAGTCTTTCATTTACACTCGGAAAATTTAGTGATTGGTTTTATTTTGGGATTTACATTCATAGACAGTGAGCTATGCAGCATTAGTAGTTTAATAGTTAAATCATTATTTGAAGTGAACAGCAGGGTCACCTAAGTGCATATTAATTGCTAGAGTTGGCCAAAGCCGAGTGTAAATTTCCAGACATGAATTATGAAGGGCTGCTCCAAGATTCTGTGGAGGCATCATTCCAAATATCCAGCCGAGCCAAATCTCAGCCTAGATTAGAGGTAAATGACGTATTGGCTAATATATGACGACAGTTCAGATCAATTGGTTATTCCATCACTGGTCCAACTGTTATTCAATATATAGACATTCTATGATATTGAATAGTTCAATGATTCAATTCTTTACAGATTAGATGCCTAGGGGTTGGAATTAGGGGGTATTTATCTAATCATTCGTGCTGGTTAATTCCTTTAGTCTTAAAAGTATTATAATTTTTTCTCCGCCAAATATGACATAGTACATTCCAATATCCACAAACAGCCTTATGAAACTGCAATAATACTTGCCTGGTGCAATATTACATTCGTGTCCGGACAGATAAAATGTATATGAGGACACATCTCGCTCTGACTGTCAAATTCAGCCTCCAAAGGCGATGGTCCATCACATTCATCACAGCTCTCAGCGCCACAAGTTATGTCATCGCGTAAATAATGCTCACGTACAATCTTCAGAATTTTTCCAGTTTTGGTTTTCTTGATAAATGTCTTTGATGTAAGCATTTTGTCAGACGTCAGTCCATAAAATCAGAAACTACCGTTAACTGAGCGTTGAAAACATGTGTTCCAGCTAAATGCACTATTTTTTACCTCCAAACATTAGAGAGGTTGTCAGAAGGTTAATGGTAATAGGCTTAACAGCAGAACAGAAAAGTAATGAAAATCTATGCATTTATGTTTTATATATTTGATATTTAATCTACTTTAACTGTTGAAAATGCTGATCATAGTAATCAATATTTTAATATCTAATGGAAATTAAAATATCAAGGAAACAAACAAGTATTGTTTACTTAATATTAAACGCACCTAAAATTCATCATTGTCAGTTAAACGTTTTACATTACACTGGTTATAATTTCGTTTTTAAGAGCGATCTCAACGATGATTGAATCGATTTCTGATTCGTGGAGAATAAATTAGTCCACGAAATGACGAGTTTTAGACTAACAGAACACGATTTCAATAGGCTGGAGTCACGATTTGATTCTTTGCGCAACGAGGTAATTGATTCTTAACCAGTAGTGTTCTTTGAAATCCTGGTGTCAATCTACCTACATTACTTCTGTCAGTTCTGGAAAGTAAATAACAATCTATATTACGTCCAAATCTTAACGAGATAATTCTCTCTCCCCAACCTATTTTTCCGAGACGGGAGGAAGCGCTTCTGTGGTTAGGTTGCAAGTAATTATTACTTACCGTGTAACCACAGCGGATGTGCTTTGAATCATTCAATACAATGCATTGTTTATTTTTTTATTTTTACAAGAGAGATGTAAAGAGGTGCGTAGCTCTTTTTACATGTGTGTATATGCACATGTGTCCACTATTTATATATGAAAACCAAGACATTTGTGGAGCAGTGCATTTTAGGTCACATGAACTGTAAGCTCAAGTTGTCTGCCCATTCATCTGTAACTTGGGGTAAAAAGTGGAGTGAAGTTAGCTTATCATAAAGGTCACTCTCCCCCCTTCATTTCCTGTGTGCATATGCAGACTTGATATAAATTTGCCTCAGTTTTCAATCATGTAAACAAAGCTAACTCAGTGTAGACAGCATTCCTTTTTGCACTTGCCTAACAGAAAAAAACTGCTGTTCTCTGTGTTATAAAGATTAAAGGGGAGAACTGCATGATGACAGATCGTTGTTTTGGGTTGCCTCAAATACATTGCATCCTATGGATGTAATCACATTTTAACATTTAAAACAAGAGTATTACAAGATTGTCACTGCAGCAAGCAGTAAATTTGATATCAGGTTGACAGCTGTATCCTTCTCCAACTCTCTTCTAAAACAATGAGCATGATGAATAAACAATTTGTATTTTATCACCTTGTATTGGAGTAACATTCTTTTCATGTTCTCGCACTCTAATTTAATTCTCATGTTTCAGATTCTGCAATTAAATTGAAATGAAAATTTATGCAAAAGAATGAAAGTTAAAAAAATGAAATATTTAAAACATGTAAAATTTCACTCTATCACAAATATAGCCAAAAAAAAAAAATCTTTTAAAAGTCTTCTCAGAACAGCAATGCCATATTAATAATAATTGATGTTGAAGCCTTATGATCTGTGGCCCTGTGGGGATCCGAGTTTATAGAATAGATCCTCAGTACTCCTTGCTTGTCGTAAGAGGTGACTAAATGTGGCGGTCCTTTGGATGAGATCGTAAAAACTGAGGCCCGGTGTCACAGCAGGTGTGGCACATTAAAGATCCCTCCCTGCTCAAAGGCCGTGGGGGTGGGGGGGGGGGGTCATAATATGGGGTCAAAATTTTGTGTGGGAATAAAGTAGATAAGAAATCTTTTAATTTAGAAAATCTTTTGAAAACGAACAGCAGAGTCAGGGTGACTAAGGTGAGTGTTGTAACTCATGGGTCTTTCAGTGTTCTTTTTCTAAACTTGATTTTACAAGCCACGAGCAAAACATTTTAGGCTACATTTATACCATGCCTCCATCCATCTAAGATGTAGCTGCTCAAACAGGTGGCATGAAATAAAATATTTCACAGAGGGGGAGAGGGGATTGTAATGATAAACTTAGATCTGACTGGACACCAAAATTATGTTTTGCTTTTACCTACTGCTATTTTTGTTACATGTAACTAATACTGTGGATCATTTCTTTGTACTTTATGAAATAAGTGTTACCTAAGTATGATGACTTGTATAGAAATCCTGGTCTTTGAAATTATTATGGCCAACTTTTTTGCACTTGGTACAAGAAGGGCTGGTTTGTGAAATAGCTTGCATGGAACATTATTTATGATATTTAACAAACCTAAACTGAGATCTGAATGCACATTGGTTACAGTAAAGTGTTGGACATTGTGTTGAAACTAGATATTCATGGTGAATTGCATATATAGATAATGACTGTTTATTATGAAGCTGTCATATTACACCAGAGTACTGGAAGAAATTTGTTAACCAGCTAACTTTATATAAAGATAAATGAAGATCTTGATTTGTTTGATCTGTTTAGTATATGATATGCAAACAAAAACTGGAAAGCAAGTGCCAGGCATTGCTGATTCTGACCAAAGAGATGGGGCAGTGTCGAAGCGAGAGGGACCAGTTCAAACTTATGGCTGAGCAGCTCCGTGAGAGATACCAAGGTCTCAAAAAACAATTACATGGACAGGTAAAACACAAAGTACACAATGATTTGTAAAATATTGTGGAACAAAATTTGTTCTGAAACAAAAGGACTTGATTCTTGTATTTTAGTACTGCTCTGTGTAGAAAAGTCTGTGTATTTTAAAAGTTTGTTTAGAATTCCAATATTCAGCCAACACCAACAAATCTACCTATCATCTAAAACCAGATAAAAGTCCCCCCCCCCCCCCCCCCCCCCCAAAGAAAAAAACCCACTACACTGTATACAATATCTGAGTATATGATAAATACAGTATGTAGAATATAACACACTAAAATCATATCAGCTATCAAGCCTTTGGTCCTCTGGCTGATGCGGGGCCAATTGGTCTGAAATGACATTTGGATTTTAGTATACATTTATTATTCTGTATTTGTCAATAAAGTGGAAATCTTATATTAATTTTATTTCGAAGTCTTAAAAGTGCTATGAAAACCTTAATAAACACAAGCTTTTTCTGTGCCCTCTTTATGCAGATAAAATACATGGAAAATAAAGGTGTGTTGTTTTGTGTATTTTCAGATTCCCAAACACTTCGATGACAGCAAAGCTGCTCTGCATAGGTTGGGGGAGGTAATCTTCTGACAAACAGTACTGTCATTTAATTTTTTAAAATAATACAGGAGTACATATTAGTTATAAAGGCCTAAGGAGAGTTATCGTAGCAATCTCTAAAGATAAATTATTCAAACTTGATACATGTATGTTATTATACAAATGTAATCTGAAAAGGATTGAACATTTTGGGAGGTGGATCATCACATTTGGTACATGGTCTATTTTCTCCACAGGTTCCCATGCAAGCTCTACTGGTTGAATCAAGGGAGCAGAACAAATGTATGCAGTTTGAAGTTGAAGACTTAAAGCAAAAATTGCAGGATGCAAGAGGAGACATTAAGGTATATTGTACTAATTTATATACTACAGATCAGAATCATTCAGAGTATAGCCACCACCATTTGCATTGTTGCAAATTCAGGTTGATAGGGATGTGGTTTTTCTTCTTTTCAGAGGAAATCCTCTGATTGGCTCAATTTTCAAAAATGTGAAACACTCTAATTGGATTTGATCTAAAGTGACAGAAAATGATATTTTTCCAGGTAGAACGAGGTGTTTTCCTCCCATTTTGATCAGTTTTCCTCTGATTTCCGAGGAATTCGGTCACATCCATGAGCTGAATAGTGATTCCACCATATTAAGTTCTCACTTTCTGTATCATCTAATATTACAATATTCTTTTATTTAGTTACTAAGGGAACAGATAGCTCGCCAGAGGGTAGGGACAACTGACGAGGGAATCAACACCAGACATTTCCCAGCCCATGAAAGAGAGAGTCTTGTTAAACAGCTGGAAGATTTTAGAGTACAGGTATGTTACCTGACTGATGATACCTGTGTGGTGTGCAGGTGTGTATTTATGTAACTGAGCTTGATTATAATTGATTTCACTGTCTGGACATAACAGCATTTTTATTACAGACATTTAGACATTGAATTCACACACAGGTGTAACGCTGTAAAATATAGTCCTTAAATATGAATGGATATTATAAAATTACATTTGAGTATGTTATACAAATTATGGCTGCATATTTCCAATAAATTACATATTTACAGTACACACAACTAGAGAGAGATCTTCAGCAGGTGCTTGATGAGAAACAAGAACAAGAAACTGAGAGAGATGCTTATAAAACCAAGTACGAGAGGCTGAACCAGGAACTAAACTACATACTGAAAGGAGATGAGCGGCGAGTGATGGATCTAGACGCACTTATCATGGAAAACAAGTGAGATGTCATCAGACATATGTTGTAAGATGAGGTGGTGATCAGCTTGTATTGTGTTAGGGGTACAAAGATCCACTTTGTACACTGTAACAGTGTTGGAAAATGAGTTGATGGTAAGCTTTGTTCTGTTTAAGAGGTACGGTGTTGTTTTTTGTAGGTATCTTCAAGAGAGACTTAAACAAATGGAAGAGGAAAAATCTATTGCCATGGCAACTGTTTCTAAGTACAAAGTTAGTATATTTACAACATGTTGTGTACATATATTTATATTGTTATTTACATCTGTACTAGAACTTACAGAGGACAATACTACAGATGTAGTAATGCATTTTTGTAGACACTTTTGGAAAGAAAAAAGACAAAGAGTGCCATGAAACTTGGCCAGAGTCGTAGCGGGGGTCTCATCATTTCACAGAAACAGGGTATGAATAAATAATCAACATTTCTTTACTTTTTATCAATTGCATGTAACGAATTTTGAAACTTTATCTTAATGGGAGGAATTTCACCATCTTCAGCGTTGTTGTTGTTGGTTTTTTTCAGTGCAACAGTTCTTAGAAGACAAGAATGAAAGTTCAGTGACCCCCCAGACTGTGGCTGATATAAAAGCCTTAGCAGGTGCCCTGCTGGATACAGTCAATGACAAAAATCTGGCTCTCTCTCATCAAAGAAAAACGAATAAGTAAGGAAGCTTACAGTTGAAATATACACAAAACTATGTTAAATTTATAATGAGTTAGTTTGGAAGGCCTAGATAAAAATTATAAAGCCACTTGTATATTTCATTTTAAATTCCCATTAGTTAAAAATGTCCTGATAAACATTATAAAGCTATCTTTACATTGAATTACATGTAGTTAGCCTATTCTACAACTAATTACATGTCGTTAGCCTATTTTACAGTAAATTACATGTAGTTAGCCTATTTTACAGTAAATTACATGTAGTTAGCCTATTCTACAACTAATTACATGTCATTAGCCTATTTTACAGTAAATTACATGTAGTTAGCCTATTTTATATGGAATTACATGTCATTAGCCTATTTTATAGTAAATTACATGTAGTTAGCCTATTCTACAACTAATTACATGTCGTTAGCCTATTTTACGGTAAATTACATGTAGTTAGCCTATTCTACAACTAATTACATGTCGTTAGCCTATTTTACAGTAAATTACATGTAGTTAGCCTATTCTACAACTAATTACATGTCGTTAGCCTATTTTACGGTAAATTACATGTAGTTAGCCTATTCTACAACTAATTACATGTCATTAGCCTATTTTACAGTAAATTACATGTAGTTAGCCTATTTTATATGGAATTACATGTCATTAGCCTATTTTATAGTAAATTACATGTAGTTAGCCTATTCTACAACTAATTACATGTCGTTAGCCTATTTTACAGTAAATTACATGTAGTTAGCCTATTCTACAACTAATTACATGTCATTAGCCTATTTTACGGTAAATTACATGTAGTTAGCCTATTTTATATGGAATTACATGTCATTAGCCTATTTTACAGTAAATTACATGTAGTTAGCCTATTCTACAACTAATTACATGTTGTTAGCCTATTTTACGGTAAATTACATGTAGTTAGCCTATTCTACAACTAATTACATGTCGTTAGCCTATTTTACAGTAAATTACATGTAGTTAGCCTATTCTACAACTAATTACATGTCATTAGCCTATTTTACGGTAAATTACATGTAGTTAGCCTATTTTATATGGAATTACATGTCATTAGCCTATTTTACAGTAAATTACATGTAGTTAGCCTATTCTACAACTAATTACATGTCGTTAGCCTATTTTACAGTAAATTACATGTAGTTAGCCTATTCTACAACTAATTACATGTCGTTAGCCTATTTTACGGTAAATTACATGTAGTTAGCCTATTTTACAGTAAATTACATGTAGTTAGCCTATTCTACAACTAATTACATGTCATTAGCCTATTTTACGGTAAATTACATGTAGTTAGCCTATTTTATATGGAATTACATGTCATTAGCCTATTTTCAGTAAATTACATGTAGTTAGCCTATTCTACAACTAATTACATGTCGTTAGCCTAGTTTACAGTAAATTACATGTAGTTAGCCTATTCTACAACTAATTACATGTCGTTAGCCTATTTTACGGTAAATTACATGTAGTTAGCCTATTCTACGACTAATTACATGTCGTTAGCCTATTTTATGGTAAATTACATGTAGTTAGCCTATTTTATATTGAATTACATGTAGTTTGAAAGTCCAGATAAATGTAATAAACTATCTTTTACACTGAATAACATGCACTTATAAATATACAGATAAATGTAATAAAGCTATCTTTTACATTGAATAACATGCATTTAGAAATATACAGATAAATGTAATAAAGCTATCTTTTACACTGAATAACATGCACTTATAAATATACAGATAAATGTAATAAAGCTATCTTTTACATTGAATAACATGCACTTATAAATATACAGATAAATGTAATAAAGCTATCTTTTACACTGAATAACATGCACTTATAAATATACAGATAAATGTAATAAAGCTATCTTTTACACTGAATAACATGCACTTATAAATATACAGATAAATGTAATAAAGCTATCTTTTACACTGAATAACATGCACTTATAAATATACAGATAAATGTAATAAAGCTATCTTTTACACTGAATAACATGCACTTATAAATATACAGATAAATGTAATAAAGCTATCTTTTACATTGAATAACATGGATTTAGAAATATACAGATAAATGTTATATATGTTATAAAATGTTATAAAGCTGTCTTAGATTATTAGCTGATTGCCTTTTGTCTGTCGTCTGTCCATCAGTAAACTTTTTTCATTTTCATCTTCTCCAGAACCACTGGGTCAATTTCAATCGAATTTGGTACAAATCATTCTTAGATGAAGGAGATACAAGCTTGTTCATATGAAGGGTCATGTCCTCTTCAAAGGGGAGATAATCATGAAAATCCAAAACTAGTAGGGATCATTTAAAAATCTTTTTCTTAAAAACCACTGGACTAGAAAAGTTCAAATTTACATGAAAACTTTCTGCCATAGTGCAGATTCATATTTGTTAAAATCATGGCCTCTTGGGGTAAGGTGGGGCCACAAAAGGAGATCACAAAATTTTACATATGAATATATAGAGAAAATCTTCTTAAAAACCACTGGTCCATAAAAGTTCAAATTTACATAAAATCCTCCTGACATTTTGCAGATTCAAGTGTGTTAAAATCATGGCCCAGGGTGGCCACAATAGGAGATAGAAGTTTTACATCCAAATATATAGGAAAATCTTTAACAATCTTCTCAAAAACCACTGGGTCAGATAAATGGAAATTTACATGAAAACTTTCTGACATAGAGTAGATCCAAGTTTGTGCAAATCATGTTAGGATGGGGCCACAATGAAGGATCAAAGTTTTTCATTCAGATGTGTTGGAAAAAATTTTAACAATCTTCTTCTTAAGAACTGCCAGGTCAGAAAAATGGAAATACACATGAAAGCTTTCTGACATAAGAGTAGATTCAAGTTTGTTCAAATCATGGTTTCTAGGGGTAGAATGGGGCCACAAAAGGAGATCAAAATTTTAAATAGTGATTGATATATATATGGAAATCTAGAATATTTCTTGAAGTGTTCTTTAAGTTAGGGCTTTTATATTTTGAATACACATTTTTACAGTGGTGTGTGATCTTGTGACCTTGACCTGGAAATTTTACCTACTTTTAATAAAAATCTACCTATTCAGTATGTCCTGAACTATTTATGGTAGACCTTACATATCTCTTATACATATTTCTTCTGGCAAGATCTTTCATATCATTACCTTGTGACCTTGAATTTGGAGTTTGATCTCTTTTAAGAAAACATAACCTATTAAGTATATGTATCTGCTTTTCAAAAATATGACCTATTCAATATGTCTTGAACTATTTAATGTAGAGCTTTTATATTTTGTATATAGATTATTTATGGCAAGACCTTGTTGTACTTTGGTGTTTGACCTTGTGACCTTAACCTGCAAGTTTGGCCTCATTTTCAGAAAAATCTTACCTATTCAATATCTCTTGAACTATTTCAATAGAGCTTTCATTTTTGTATATTTATTTCTTATGGCAATGTCTTTCATATCATACCATGATATGTGATGACTTTGGTCTTATTCAGAACAGCAAGATTATGTCAGTCATTGGTGTTGAGGCATCTCTGTATTATGTGAATTCATTTCCAGTTATGCTGTGATCCTTTGGGCTAAGTTGGGGACACTATATGGGGTTAATTTTTTTCATGGGAGTTAACAATGATAAAAATTTATTTTTAAAAAAATCACAACAGCTGAACATTGGCAGGGCCAAGGTGACTTCGGTGAGCGATGTGGCCCTGCGCCTCTTGTGATTTTAAGATATGTTATGCTACATTTTTTACTAATTTACAAATATATCCTATACTTTTTTGTTTTGTCAGAATATTAGGTAATCGAATATCAGAACTGGAAAAGAAAATAAAAACTTTAGAGGTTGCTGGACTTTGGAATATTTCCTGTAAGTGTAATTAGTTTTGACATAACATTGCACATTGGTTTGTGTGTTGCTATCCTTCAAGTAACTTCATAAGCCACTTTCAGACAAAATGCTTTGGCCAATGGATGATAAAATTAAAAACTTCTCTTCTGAACAGCTGCCACTAATTTGGAAAAACTGAAAGAAGAATGTCAAGAAGTAAAGACTCTGATTCCACAGATATCGCTGTCGAGCGAGGATGGAGAAGTGTCAAGCATGAAAGGACAAAGTATGATGGGATCCAGTAGTAGTTCACTGAACAGCAGTCCCCAGCATACCATCACCACACCCAGTAGTGGCAGTCCCACACATAGGGAAGAGGGATGGGATAAATCTAGTCCCCTGGACTCTCTCTGTGACAGTGATAAACTTAGTCCCCAGGAAGGAAGCTTAGAGCTATCAAGCTGTGATACAAGTTCTGTGCCACAAAGCCTGGAGTCTTTCACAAGTATTACTTCACATCATGTGACTAATGATGTCACAGTTGATGACATGTCCTCTCCAATATCTCTAGAAAATAGTCCCAGACACGTTTCACTGCAATCATCCTCATCTGAAAACAGTCCTAGACACCCTTCTGCTGAATCTCTAAGTGGCAGAACATATCACAATACAGGGTCACCCACCCACAATGCCAGGAATAGCTCGGAGACACTTGATACTGGCGATCTGGATTTGATCCCAGAAAAAGAAAGTTCCACAACAGTTCTTAAAAGAAATCTAGGTAAGTAACAATTGAAAAACAAGAATGAAGTAAATTTATAAATGAATGATATTTTTATAGGATTATTTTAGATATTTACAAATATAAAAATATTTAGCATCTCTAAACTTATGAATCATTTCATCTTGTCTCTGAATCTAAGATCAGCACCTCTCCAAGTGTCCCCACGAAATTGTTATTGGTCAGTTTTCATGGAATGCCTGTGGATGCTCTATCGTCTTACTATCCTCTTCTTCTCGTGTCTGTACTGCAGAATGATTTAAATTCATGGGGGCCAATTTTCATGGACAAGCAGTATTGTACAGTTTGGGTGTGATGCAATTCCATGAATGTGTTCATGTAATAGCCACAAAGCCAAATGTTCTAGAATGTTCTCACTTACTAGCCTCAAAGCCTGATATTCTAGAATGTTCTCTTCACCAAATATATCTGTGCTATTTTCACTTTCATTCATAATGCACAGATGAATTTTCTCACAATTTTTCTGATATTATTTTTGGTACAAGAATGTGTTTGAAAGCATTTCAAATTTCTCCACTTGGATTGATATTGTATGCAAATATTTTGTTATGCAATAGAATTTATTTACAGATAAAGTGTTTCTACAGAGAAGTGAAAATGATGAGATTTTAGCTGTCTCCACAAACAAGGAAGGACAACTCTGCTTGGAAATGAATGATACAGAAGAACAAATAAACCAACTAATGGACGTCATGACCAACAAAATGATCAGTGTTAATCAGAGGTCAAAGGTCAAGGACAATGTACAGTCAGATGTGTATTTGCAGTCTGACACTAATCAGGAAGATGTTGAAGATTCTTCTGATCAGCCATTGTTAAATACTAGTGAACCACCAAGAGATGATCTGAATGTTGAATGTTAGGATTTCTTATCTGTCATGTTTAACATGGGAACTGAAAGCAAGGACGAAATATTTACAATGATATCTGCAACATGAATGCAGTATGAGGAAAATTGCTGTTTGCAAACCATGTAGGGTGTGAGTGTAGGTGGTTTGATGCATGCATCTTGAAATAATCAAGAAATTTCAATGGTATTGTAAATTCTGAGGAGGGGAAGTCGAATGGTTAGTTTTAATATTCTTGCATTACCCAGTAAATGCTCTCTTGGCAATCATAGTGAGGGACTTGTTGATTTTTATCTTCCTGAACGATTAGTGCTACATGTTAACATAGTGTGTGTTATGTTCAGTGTACAAATATTTCTGTAACTCTACGCCAGTGATTTATATGATGTATTTCAGTTTGGTGTGAAATCCACTTTTTGATCTCGGAGACAAGCTTACTTGTTTATTTATTGTTTACTGGGTTATTTACCCGGAACATTTACCTGTGATGTTTTACAGTCTTGAGTTACTGTGTTGAATGTTTATACACTGGTTAGAACCACTCTATTTTATTTGTTCCCTTTACATGAAATACACCATGCTATAGATTCCCTCTTTAGCTGTCTCAGTCCATCTCTCTCTCTCTCAGTCTACCTTTGTTCTACTCACTTTTTTGTTATGTTTTGAGATGTTGATTAAAATCTTGCTTTGAAGCCTGTAAAAATTAATGATCATGTTAAGTCATTCACCATAGTTGACCCACCTTTACAAGGGTTATGGCCCTTTGAATAAAATTCATTTTACACACACTGAAGTTGTTGATATAAAACTTACAGGGTGGTTTTTTTCTTGGCATTTTGTTATAGTTTCCAAGTGCTATAGCGCATTACATAAAATTGATTTTCTGCATTTCTTTCATTATACTTTACTGATATAAACTTGCTCTCTAGTAAACAGGTGTTACTATTGTCATGGTTGATCAATCTTTCCCAGTTTGCCAGTTTACTTTCAGAAGGTCGGTGGTCTCTTCCTGGATACATTGTATCTGGGTTCTCTCTTCCACCTACAAAAACTGAACACCATCAAATAACTGAAAAATTGTTGAGTGTGGGGGAAAACAAACAATCAATCAATCAATCTTCACTTAAGTTATAGCCAATTACATGATATGTTTTTTTTTTGTGATAATGGGTGTGTGAAAGGGGGGGTGTGCTTTGCTTTAGTGGTACACAAGGAATCTGGTTAAATACTGAATTGTCACACAACTGTATTATACAGGAATCACCACCTGTCCTTTAACCTCCATTGATGTCTCGACTCAGATCTCTGGAGACCTCAATGTTTGGATGTCCATGTAAAGTCCTTGTCTAAGGCATAACTCTCTAAGACTGTTTCATTCAATAACATAAAAGTTGTTTTTATGACAGACTTTCAAACAAAGTTATACTGAAAAAGTTTAAATTACAGTGCGCATAAGTTTTTGTGTAAAATATTTGTTGGGACCTCTGTGTAGTGGTTCATCTATAGACAACTAATTAATTTTGAGGTGTGTAATAATCCATGAGCAAGGTCATATTGAAAAGTCAAGGTCAACACAGGGATTGAAAGGTTTAACTTTGTATTGTGGCAATTGTAGAACAGTATGTATACAGCAGTATTAGTCTGTCATATGTAAGTGTGTGTATATATATATATATATTCCATATTAAGTATTTATAAATTCCATAAGTATGTTTGTTTGTTTATAGCCGCCTGAGCAATTTTTCAGCTATCCGGCGTCCATAAGTATGAATTCTGTATTTAATTCCATAGTATATGTATTTATAAATTTCATAGGTAAATAATTTTGAATTCCATGTTATTTATTAGTTCCATATGAAAATGTTCCACTTTAGTTTTACTATGAGACATTTTATTTTTGTTATCAAATGGATCTGAAATTTTGGACAGTTTACATATTGTTTGCACATATAATATTTTTAGTTCTGATATATTTCATATATCTTTAAGATTTATACAACATAAATCAGTTGTTTTAATGTGCTTGTTGTGAAAGCTATGATAGATCTAATACATGTATTGTAAACACATTTTTCTATAATGGATATATCAGAATATGTTGTATCAATAATCTGCCTTAGGAATCTCGATAATGGTATGTGCTTGGAGGTTTTTGATGTATTTTATTAGATCTTCAATTTGCTGTCTAGGAGTGTTTTAATGTTTAGTGTGTACTATACAATTGATTATGCATCCTTCATCAGGTAGATTTCAATTTTTGCAACAAAGTGAGAGAGGATAGTTATACTAGAATCAGGCTGTCCGTTAGTCTGTCTGTAGAAGGTCCTTTAATTTACCTACAGTTAACATACTTCACACATAGACTTGCCATGGTCTGAGGGTCATATTGATTTTTTGGTCAGATGGTCTTAGGTCAAGCAAACCAGAAGCTAATATAGGAAATGATTTCCAGGCCATAAGTGATGAATTTTTTCTTCACCTGGAGTTAGCATACTTCAGACATGAACTTTCCATGGAATGAAAATTATCCTTTAGATTTTTGGGTCAAAGGTCAAATGCACTGGACTGATGAAGAAGAAACATTTTCTCTACTGATTACCCTTTTCACATTAAAATTCACACACAGATTCACCATGAGATGAGAAAATCTGTGATTGACTTCAGTGTCAAAAGTCAAGCAAAGTGAACTCTGAGATTGGAAAGTGGTCTTGGGGTCACAAGTGGGTTCCACTTTTACCTGGGTACATAATACATAAATGACAAAGAAGTGTAAGACATCTTCCGCAATCCACTTCTATGATCTCTGCCCCCATTTCAGTTGTACTCTGTGGAGGAGGGGGGGGGGGGGGGGGGGGGTTATCAGCCCAATTAGGACTATTTGGTGTTGTTGTATCCTCAAGGAGTAAAGCTGTTGGAGTAGTGTGTGTATTATGCATTGTTTATTATGCATGCAGGGTGTTATATCTGTAGAGTAATAGTGATTATATTTACCATATGTTGAGTTTTTATTGTTAATAATATATCAAAATGTTTTCATATTAAATTCTGTTGAAGTACATAATTTCCAAGTTATTGATTTAGAAATTGTTTGAGCTATATACTTAAATGTGAGTCAGAATGATCACAAAAGAGTCTGAAGGAAGAGTATAGAATTTGTCTGTCTGTCTGTCTGCCCCACATTAATTTTCAATTTCAGATGAAATCTTGGGGATTAAAGAATGATCCCCTTTTAGTGTTCAGTTAAGTGATGTTTTTTTTTCTTTTAAAGGTTAATGTTGATATCACCAGTAAATGGTTAAAAATGATTTCGGAATGATCTCTCATCAAATGCTATTTAACTAAGCTTCATCAGTGAAAATCCACCAGTGTGTGTAACTCACCAGTTGTATCACTTGCATATTAGCATCAAATCTTCTGAAGAAAATTTGGTGTAATGAAATGACTTTTAATGTATTTAGGCCATGAAGTCCAAGGTCACAAGGCGACAAAGAAACTTAACACTCTGCAAGACTTGGAAATCTCTTTTATTTGATCCCTATTAAAGTGCAACAAATTTAGGTAGCAGGGAGGATATATTTCAAAGTGTGATAAAAAGATCATATTAATTTAAAGAGGCCCATGGGCCACATTGTTCACCTGAGTTACCTTGGCCCACATTTAAAGATTTTCTCCATACATTTGCATGTAAAACCTTGATCCCCCATTGTGGTCCCATCCTATTTCCCTGGGCCACAACATTAACAAAATTGAATCTACACTATGTAAGAAAGCTGCCATGTAAACCTGTACTTTTCTGGCTCAGTGGTTCTCGAGACAAAGATTTTTTCCCCTATATTTTCACATGAAAAAATCTAATCTATTGTGGCCCCCACCCTACCCCCCAGGGGAGGGGTATGATTTTATCAAACTTGAATCTGCACTGTATCAGGAAGCTTCCATGTAAATTTCAACTTTTCTGGCTAAGTGGATCTTGACAAGATTTTTAAATGGCTCTGACCTATTTTTGCATATTTGTGATTTTCTCCCCTTTGAAGGGAACATGGCCCTTTCGTTTTAACAAACTTGAATTCCCATCTCCCAAGGATGACTTGTACCAAGTTTGATTGAAATTTGCCCAGAAGTTCTGGAGAAGATTTTTTTCTTATATTTTCGTTAAGTAAAACTTTGATCCCCAGTTGTGGCCCCACCCTCCCCCCTGGGGCCTGATTTTAACAAACTTGAATCTGAACTATGTCAGAAAGCTTCCATGTAAATTTGGAACTTTACTGAACAGTGTTTCTTGAGAGGGTTTTAAAATGACCCCACCCTTTTTTGTGATTATCTCACCTTTGAAGGAGTCATGGCCCTTCATTTGAACAAACTTGAATCCCCTTCACCCAAGGATGATTTAAGTTTGATTGAAATTGGCCCAGTAGTTCTGGAGAAGAGTTTTACAATTTGTCAGTATATTTTTGCTATTATCTCCCCTTGGAGAAGGATGTCACTTTTCTTTTGAATTCGGAATCCCCTTCTTCCAAGGATGCTTTCTGCCAAATTTGGTTAAAATTGACCCAGTGGTACTGGAGAAGAAGCCAAAAATGTGAACAGTTTACAGACAGATGGCCAGAAAAGGAGGAAAATTATTGAAGCATTAAATGTTAACCATGGGTGTCGATACCTTTTTCTTTCAGGATTTAGGCTTTTAAATTTGGTACCAATAAAATATTGCATGGAATCTACAGTACAGGATTTGTAAGAATTAGATTTAGGGAGCCTCTGCAGAGGTTTATGGTACTCATTACATGAGTAGTGATTATGTTACCATTAAGAATTTAGTAATTCTTTTGTATTATGGAATCAAATGAAAATAAGATCTCTCTTTTGTGTGACTTATTTCTTCAAATTCAGAGATTTAATAGAAAGGCTACTGGAAAAATATTTCTAGCTGTAAATTTTTAGGTGACTTTTTTTTTCAAAATAGGTTAATGGAAACCCGGATCTACAAGTAATTTTCAAAGCACTTTAAAAAATATTTATCAAAGTACAATTTTTTTTCAAAGTGTGAGTTACAGGGGTCCAAATTTTCACTGGGAATGTATTGGGTGGGTGGCAGATATCACAACTTGGGTCTTGAAACACAGTACATATTAAAACCATAAAAATTTACTTGTATATTCAAGATATTACATATTATTTGGTTGTTCTCCAACATACAACAATACAAAAAGAGTGCTGGTAAAATGTTTATTGAAAACAGATGAATAAATATTCGATGACACGTGTATGAACTTGTTACAGTTTCACTGCAACATTCTGACTATGGAACAGTCCAGCAAATGCACAGCAATGAAAGCAAATTCTAGAAAATGAACACCACTGTCGCAAGCCACTGGCAAAACATATGATCTGCCCCTCTTTTACCCATGCTTCAATGCTCATAAAATTTCACACCGGTCATAAATATTTTTTTTAACCAAATTCAAGTACAGCACGGTTGGAACATGACCTTCCAGTGACCTTTGGATATCCTACCACAGTTGTTGTTGACAATGTTTGAGGATGAAAAAGTATAAAAGTAGTGTAATGGCATTAGAGTTCCAAGCTTATTAGCTTTTTCATATTTTTTTTACCCTATTAGAGTAAGGCATAATTGGAGTATGACCTTATAGTAACCTTTGGATATCCAATCGTAATAGTTGTTGACAATGTTTGAGTATGGAGATAAAATGTTAATATAGAGGCATTAAAGTACTGATCTCTACTTTCTTATAAGATGGTATCCAAACTTTCTAATCAGTTATTGATGTATAGAGTGTACATGTACTTTACATACAAGGCTACCTTGAGAATTTGATAAAATGATTTGCCTACAGTAATGATGCACATTCACAACCAATCATGAAAGTTGACATAACAATTTCAAGAATATTGATGGATTTACAAGACTCTGTGCTCAACAGCCATGGGTAAGAGGGAGCAAAATGGACTCCAAACCATGGCTTACGACAATAAATAAAAATGTACTTGTTCGAGTTACCAAACATTTACAAAAGAGTATTCTAAACTAAATTGGATTATTGACAAGGAATGAAAGAAAAAGAATTGAATCATTAACACCACAGCAACAGCTAAATATTAGTTCATTGTTTTCTACAAACACGTGAGTGAGATCACAGAAAAATTGCACTTTGTGCTGGTAGTAAAAATCTATGTACACACAGTTACTACCACTAAACAAATGAAGAATCAAGCAAATAACACTCAATAAAAGGACACCGTCTGATTTGATGTTTCCGTATTGCATTGTATAAACTAATACAAATTAGTAAGTAGTAAGAAATCAAATCTTAACCCTGTGAATTTCTTCGATAAAAAAAAAGAGAGGTCAAAGATATCGTCTCAAAACAGCACCAACTCTAGAGACTAGAGACACAGAATTCTACCACCAACTGGGTACTTTCACCTAAAAATCTCTCTACTACATGATGAAAATCTAGCATAAGGGTCTTTTGTTTATTATATCTACATAAACATTGGTATGCAAACTATCTGAAGCAAAGCAAAATACAGGACATCAAAAGACCCTTAAATTGAAATGTACAATATAGAGCATTGCTTTGTTTAGTCAGTTTTTGTGTTCCAGTTGTACATGCAGTTACACAATCTGTGTATCTTTCCTTGAAATCATGACTAAGATAAAAAGAATCTTAACAATCACCATACAACAATAACCTAAAAATTTTATATTTTTAGGATATACATGATTCAAGAATACTCTGTACATCTGGATGAATGTTTTTAACTAAAAGCATTTTATAAATGCACAGAAAACATGATTCTGATATCACACAAAAAAAAAAATATTTCATTCTTTCAATATGTTAATTATTTTATACTCAGTGTAGTACTTTCATACAGGGAAATAACTCGTCACTGAAACTGACAGCATTTGTATGTGTATCTCACATATTGCTAATCATTCTTTATAATAAACTTGCTAGATTACATATAATGCTGCAAAATGAACCATTAACATATTTCATACTTCGTAAGGTACATTGTGTATTAAAAAAAATAATTTATCAATAACCGCAGACTAAATGAATAATGCGTTGTACAGAAAATGATCAGTCTCATGCACCACAATATTTAATATTGTCTATAATGAATTTTTTAAACAGCTAATAATATCTCAAAGAATCGTATTTTAATCTTGACCTTGAATTTATTAAAACCATTGCGTCAGTCACAGAATCAGATTCCATCACAGCCATGTCTAATAATGCCTACACTGAAATTTTGTTTAAGCAAAAAATAATACCTCCAAATATCATAAAACATAACAATGATTATAATTACATATCTTTACATTGAATTTCTGTAATATCTTTGTTAAAATCATGATGACCATTGGTCCGTCACTCCATTACAAGAAAACTACTATTCTTAAAACAAAAAACTTTTTCAACACTAAAAGCTCAAGCACAGCTTTGACAAGAATTTCATTGACAACAAGCAAAATTAAAAGCATCATCTTCATCAAGCATTTCTCATAAAATGCCGCAGTTTTCTCCACTGTGTTCTCTACTAACTCATCTCCACTGCAGAGGATCTATTCCTAAACTTGAATATAGAGGATCGTTTTTTCTTTTTCATGGCTTTGTCCTCTGGAGTAGAGCTCAACTTGACTGTAGGAGACTCTTCTGTCTGGGCAGGAGTTACCTCCCCGAATGTTTCAGTCTCTGATTTCGATATACCCTCCTCCTCCTCAAACCTGAAAAGTATATAAATGCAATTATTTGTATATTATTTTCTTTACTGAGTTTATTGAAATAATTATCCAATATAGTTTACTTAAAGAAGTCTGATTCCAGATTTGTAATATGCTTAACCTGACTTTGGACTTTGTTTCACATATTTGATTTATTGGTAAAATAATTGTAAAGTTTTTACAATGATAATTCACAGCATTCAACTTGATTCAAATGTCAGAGAGAGAGTGATAATATTTTTAAGAGTTATGTCCACTTGTTCAAACACAAAAAAGTATATTTCATCATCTTAAGAGGTCCTCTCTATGTACTTGTGTTGGTAGTCAAGAGCTATGCATCTTGTCCATTATCTTGAAGTTGTGTGTTCAAACCCTGTTGGTAACTGTTGCTCTTGTCAAGTTTTATGATTTTTTTCTTGAAAAGAAGCATTGAAATCCTACTTTTATCATGGTTGCTTGATAGCATGACACATTAGACATGGGTTTGCTACTCAAAAAATATTTTTTGTTAGTGTATCAGACCTGTTGATATTGCATAATGTCATATGAGTATTGATATTGCAAAATATCATATGAGTATTGATATTGCAAAATATCATATGAGTATTGATAATGCATAACATCATAAGAGTATCATTATTACATAATATTATAGAGTACTGATGTAGCAAAATGTCATAAAACTATTAATATTGCATAATGTCATAAAACAATTTTTCAAATAGAGTGCAAGATACATGTAAGCACTAAAGAATTGATTTGCTGTGAATTCCCATCCCCTTCACAATCTCAAAATACACTATACAAGTGACAGGATATACATTGAGGTATACTTGCTTTGTACAATTTTCTGAAACTTTTTCTTCATTGGTTTTAGTCTGAAGCTGTGATTGGTCAGCCTCTATACAGGTTAATAGGTCACACTCAGCCAATGACGTGGAAGAAACTGGAGACTCAGATGATGATTTACTTTCATTGTTTTTCCTTCAAAATAGATATAGTAAATCATTGAAATTTCTTCAATACAGGGTATTAACATAACCATCTATGTACACAACTGAAATGAAAAATAGTTACAAAAGGCTTATATCAGTGTTATTTCCCCCATGTGACCCAACATTGACCAATGAGTGATTACAGGAAGGACCTCATTTATTCGACAAAAAGTCATCAATTATGTTCACCAAGGTTTGACAGTGGGTCACATTCAAATAATACGTACTTATGTATCAATGCTTGCCTTCAACCCCCAGACTCTTGATCACATGTTTGGGTACCAGATAGGCTTTTTTAATGATATATTTGTTTTCTAAATGACAAAGACTAGTCTACATGTTTCCTTGACTGCAAGGAAACCAAACACATCAACACATCTGTCATGCTTTTCAGACAACTGACAATTTTTAAGGGGGATGTACAATTAAATTGTACAATTTAAGGGCAAATAAAAAAAACCCAGCTTTTTTATAACATCACATATAGTTCTAAATTACACAATGTATATGTTTTATTCATTGATCTATTGTTTTAGTAATGAGATTTTGCTTCAGTAGCATTTGTTATTTCAAGATCTGGATTTATGGGTTTTGAGCCAAATCCATAAAAATTTCCATAGCCTATGTCTCAATAAATTTACATTTGTAAATTGTGTTGATATGTAAATAAAATTTGCATTAATGAATTACTATTGTATTTCAGAGTATTTCAAACCATGTTCAAAAATCAAACAAGATACGTTTGTGAAACACTGATGCCTTGTATGGCTAAGTCCAAGGTCAAGAGATAAAAAAGTTCAGAACCAAAAAAGGGTCTTGTCACAAGGAATTCACATGTGAAAGATGAAAGCCCTAGCACTAACTGTTTAAATGTTATGGCCAATTTTAAAGTTTTTTTAACAGTAGATCAAACTCCATAGTCAAGGTCATGAGATAAAAAAGTTTGCTACCAATTGAAAGGTCTTGTCACATGGAATACACAATAATCATGTGAAAGCCCTATTACCATCCATTCAAAATTTATGACCTAGGTTAAACTTTTTGTATACAAAAACAAAAAAAACTATATGTCCCCAAATCTCTGATTATGGGGTATAAAAATACAAAATTGCACATAGTCTACTTATAGAATACAAAAGTTTTTATGCATTTAAAGGTATCATTCTCACTAACAATTAATCATTACTCAAAATATTTGGTTTGCATCAGTTTAGTAATTTTGGATCATGCTATATCAACTGCAAAATATGGACTAAATCAATGAAAAAGTTGCATCACTCATATTTATAACCCCAAACAATATGGAATTTAACCCCTGCTCAGCTGTGATTGACAGTCACTGATAAAAGTAATAAAGTGATTCAGCTAATTGGTATTTTATTGTATGACCACATCTAAATCAAGAGCAATGGTGTCTAAATCAAACAAATGACTACCTACCACAGTAATCTATCTACCACACATAAGTTCACTGAGTGTGTTATAGTAATGCATTATCTTGATGGTACAATTTCTCATCACAGCCTGTCACTCAGCTGTTTGCTCAAACAAAATGATGGCACATTTATGGTACAGATAAATATTTACACAATGTCTATGGTCCCACTGGGATGTTCCAGTGTGGGTTGATATTACAGAACAAACATGTCCTGGTAGGACATGTGGCACATACACACAGATCCTCCTAATAAATACTGACTTCAGCTGGTTAGGGGAGGAGAAACAAACAACTTTTTAATCCATTAATAAGCCATGATGTCACATGATTAAGACAGGGTGTACAGTAAAATTCAAATCAATTCACACAAGAAAAAAATTATAGCATAAAAATTCTTCAGGGATATAGAAATTTTCTTATTTAAGTCAGAGTACTTCTTCCAGTTCCGTAAAAAGTGGCAAAATGAAAACATTTTAATTTTGCTGAAACAAACCTGAGAGCGGTTGTCAGCATCTCTACTTGACGTTTGTACAATGCCAGTTCATCATGTAAAAGATCAATCTCAGAATTCTTCTCCTTCAGTTCTTTCCTCAGATTGTACATTGTATCCTCCAAGGATTCACAAAGAGCCTAAATAAAATGTTATTGTTCTAAATGATGTTTGTACATTCATTTAAAATCCAAAATGAAGTATCCCATAACCTTTTAAAATAAGTCTGTACTTATGTACTTCACTAAAACAGTATCACATATTTTCTTTGCAGTACCTGGGGACTATGAAATGTGGGGAGTCGACAGGGTAAAAGGAAGAGAGAGAGAGATAGAGAGAAGATATATGACATACCCAACAAAATATAATCTTAACAGTCATTGCCCTGGATTTGCTTAGAACTTTTTTTAAATAGCAAATAAACAGCAGACTTATTTTTTTCTCTCTCTCAGTTTGCACATCAAATATGACATGAATACCCTGCTTTCTTCTATGCTGTCATGTGGGCCTGGGGGATCGTCGAAACAGAAGAATTCTCGCACTGGCTTGCTGTTAAGATAAAGATATAATTTCATCAGAACATATGAAATATAATTTCTCAGATAAAAATCAAAAGAGGTAAAATTTGTTTTCATTGGTTAAATCAAATTTCATCTCCATGACACAGGATGTAAATTACTGAAATATATGTAAGAAAATTTTGCCTCTGGTGCTTTTCACTTCATCTCAATACATCAATGAACAAAATCTACTGACAGATCAAACTACTTTGCTTCATGACAGTTTATTACCACACTTTACACTTCTGAATAATTATACAACAACATAAAAACACCTACTAATAAATTTAAAATATTTTTTCTTACCTGTCATATTCATGATTTTACATGTACTAGTTCAAACACTGAATAGTACTGCTAGCTTTTAATGGCTCATACGAAGCTTTGATGGTCAAACCCCAAAATCTTTGAGTCTTGTAGTAAAAACTTCTTTTTATTTACCTGTTGCAGATATCTTTGTGTCCAACACAGTTGTCAATGAAAGCTTGTAAACCAAGCTGCCTGTCCTCAATGAAATTCTTGTCAAAGTTGTCCCTGAACCATCGCTTGGGTGGCAAAGATAGTCTGATGTTTGGAAAACACTTCCTTAACTGAAAAAAAATGGTTCTTAGATATTTTAAAATCCAGCCAGTTAGTCTGCATGAATGCCACTGCACTTAAACAACCATAATCAAAGTCAGTTGTAGATTTGTCAAGTTTACATTGTAGTACAAGGACATCATTTATAAGAAATATAGAATAACAAATCATACTCTATCATTCAGCTGCACAAAATCTGTGTAGCGTCGAAATACATGCCACACATCATTCTCCGATTTCTGGACACACAAACGGAATACCTGCACAAAGAATAAATATCATTCTCAAATTTCAACTAAAAATGAAATCTGCTTTGAAATTGTTTCAACTCTTGTCCAACTTATTTAGAATGTGATTATCAGATTCCGGCTACATGACTTTTGTTTTTAATATGAATACTTGCAGTGAATCTGGATCTTTCCTCCATGGTTTCATACCCAAGAATAGGAACCTTGATATTCTCAGGATTGAGGGTTTCTGATGAGCAGGTCAGAATATCATCCAAATTGGTTTGAAATCGGACATTGCCCTTCTGAGGACTAGACCCACTGTGTCTACGGCTGGAGGAGAGCTGGGAGGCCGAAGCAATGGACTCTAGGTCTGAGTCTAATCTATCAGTCGTGCCCTGTGATATGCTTGATGTCCGACTGAGAGTATATAAATTCTTAGTCTCATAGTTTTCATTCATTCATATTTGCAGTATACATGTGTGTGTTATCCTACTCCTAGATGTGATGTTCAAAATTTACACAGAATACAATATACTCATCTAGATAATATTTCATGGGACCAACTCTACATAATAAAATTTATTCTACTTGAAAAACTAATTATTTTTTATAAAAGCATTTGATCAAGTTGATGTCATATAATATTTCATTACCTTGGTGTCTCTGTGATACCACTGTCATCATTGTCAACTAAGCTCTTGAACTTCTCATCTCCATGGAAACTTAACCTTTCAACCTCTACTGGGTCAGTGTTTCCAGGGATAACACAGTTCTGAATGTTTTCCCTTATTTCATCTTCATCCATTGTGCCATCTCTGTCCTTTACAAAGAATTTACAAATCAAGAATATCACACACTCTCTGTTGAAGACTCGGAGGTATTTCTGTACAAATCATGAGACAAAATTTGCCCATAAGCATGTATATGAATAGAAACGTCTACTTTCTGGCTGTAATTCAATCATAATAAAATTTCACACATTATACCATGAAATACATATAACATTTGCATACAGAATTTTAGGTCCGATGCAGAAGTTGGCATTTGTCCAATTCTGTGTAGCAGTAGGGGAAGGGGGTGACCATTTACTAGAGACGAATACAATCCAGACTTACAGTACATGAGTATGATTTCATGAAACTATGTCCTGACATTGTAACATGACCTGGCTACCCGTAATTTTGATTTAAAAACACAGCTGTTGCAGAAATAAAACTGCATGCATCAACTTGAACAGATGAGTGTACAGTCTGATATACATGAGTCAATATTAAGTATACAAAACATTTTCATTGATTCACAGCTTGAAGATTTGAATATAAGTCTTCAGGGTTCACTTCATTTAACACACTGACCTTACCTGAAAAGTTAAAATATCACAAAACGGTTACTTGTAAGAATTAATTTTGCTTATATGTTAATTATTTTCCAATTGAATTGAATATCCAGTCTGACACAATTCTATATTTTAAAATTCCACTGCACTAGTATTTATAAAACTGCTGAATATATTTTCCTTGTGATGTTAATTATGAGAGGTGCCATAAATTATATTGTATATCTATATGCAGCTGTGCATCCATCAATAATTATCCATCGAAGATCGGATCTCCAGGTATGTTAATTATCATATCTGACATTTTGAAACCACTTCATCATGATGTCATTTTTAATCAATTAACGTCAAATATTTTACAAGACTGACCACATTGTAGCTATTTTACTTTAATAATATCATTTTTTTTCTTCTTTCTTTTCATTCTGTAATTCAATCCAGTTGAGTTAACATTATAAACATGTAAGCGCCATGGAGCCCAGATGACTGGAGACAAATGAACTTGCATAATATACAGTGGTGTCCTTTTGATTAAAAGACCAAGAAAAGTAGGAGAAATAATCATGATTTAGTTCATTGATTTGATTATTGTTCGTGAGCATAGTATATACGATATAATGGATATCTGATCACATGTACACAGAGACACTTTTATTTCTTTTTGGGACACCTGTGCACTGCATAACATAGAACTCCCTAACGATTTTGTCACATGCTATTCTACATCTATACTACATTATGTAACGTCTAGATTTACCGTGCACTAACATAAAACTGAAAGTAAATATCGTTATGATTTGTCAGTTTTAACAACCTGTTATTATTACGTCGGTCTAAATTACGCCCTCGTGAAATCAAATTGTGATCGAAAATATATGACATATTTCAAACAAAGTCACCACAAATCAATCACAGATACTATTTGAAAAAGAGATACTCACCGTAAAACACCTGTTTCATTACAGCAGGTGATGGACTACCACATGATTTTAGTAAACACAACAGCGCCACCAAGCGAATATGTATGCTGGTCAATTCGCCCCATTGCCTATTCGCCTCACTTTTCCACAGAAAATCGATGCATCAACTCGTTCTCTGTCTTTCTATAAAAATTTTCAAAGTTCATTTATGTGGAACTTACCTGAATTTTTCAGAAGCATTTTCTTAGCGTCACTTATCAATTCTCTCTCTCTCTCTCTCTCTCTCTCTCTCTCTCTCTCGTTTTTTCTTTATTTTTTTAAGTTAAACACACACAAAAAAATATTTAACTCATTTAAAATTTTCCATCAAAAATTGGACCTTCGTAATGCAAGGATAAGAGCATAATGTTTATTTTAGGCTCAATTCTGTATTATGTAAACAAGACTCGGGCCTTGTTTGTGTTTACAAACAGTTTATTTGTAATTTAAAGCACATATTACCTGTAGAATACTTGAAATATGATATATCATAGACCTTTAAACACAATAGACAGTAGAGTTTGATCATCAAAAGTGAAAAACAAAATTCGGGGGGGGGGGGGGGGGGGGGGTCGTGAATCAGTTCCTTTTAAATACTTCCTCAGTGGTATCAATCTGAGAAGTTCATTGTATTAAGTTTTTCGGCGCTAAATTACGTAACAGTTTGGTAGACAGTAAGTAGGTAAGTAAGCAAGCAAGCAATTAAAGTACAATATGTAAATAAGTAAGTTTTGTTTTAAATCGATGCTAAGTTACATGTGAGAGATCAACAGCTCTGTACAGTTTTTTATCGACTATATCACGTCCTATCAAAGCAAATAAAAACATATGACATGCACACGTATACAAACATATCACTGATTAAAGACATACAAACAGTGACATTTATAAAAAAGCACAAAATACTTCACATTTGGATCCGCCACATTAGAGGGGGAAAAAAAGCGGTGGATCACAAACTTGACATTGGGGGTGGGGGGTGGGGGGTGGGGGGGTGGGGGTTATTCTCAATATGTTTAAATGTTATGCCGTATATGCAAACATGTCAAATACATGAAGTTTGAAAGAATTCAGTAAAGAACATATGATTTATGATGTTTTAAAAACGAAATTCTGATAAACACGGTTTAAAAAAATGTAGCACCTACACAAAGCAACTGTAGCTGTACTGTAGAACTGTAGCTCTGAGAAATATTGGGATTGTCTAGCTAAAGACCTGTAGCTGTCTGGGAAAAATGAGACACGCCAAGTCTGTCCTATTTTCAGATCTGCAGCTTGTGATATACCATCCTTTTCTTTTTTCTTTTTTTTTCCCCCCTGAGATCTAGAGATTCAATTCTTCAAATAAAGCCATGGAGGACGTGATTTATTTTTCTCTAACAATGATCCGTTTTTGCAAGCTGCATCAGTAAATCGTGTTCTGGGACACATTAGCGGGAAAGACAATCTGATTAAAATAAGATCCTTGTTAGCTCCGCTCACGTAAATCGTTACACTGAGGATCTGGGTTTAATCAGATTGCGGGAAGGAAAACTGGTATAAAAGTGTGTGCTTTTTCATTATACCTTTAATGATCACCGAGTATTTTGCTATAAATAGTGACAGATACAATTTTCGTCAATTTTGTACGATGTTTGGTTTTAAAATGAATTATTATTTTGGGGGAAGAAAATATTTTAACGTGGGAGCATTGTATGCTTTCTGTATCTGAAGGATCTCTATCCATTATGAAATTTATAGCAGAAAGAAAACCGTTATAAAACCACGTGCTTATCATATCTAATGTAATATAGATAATTTCACTCATTTGAATTCAAAATAATGACTTGGAAATTAGACAGTCTCGTGGATTACGAAACCAGTCAATACCAACTGTGACATGAAAACAAAGATGTCCATTTTCGGTATATTTTCCATGGTTTATTGTTGTTGTGATTATGATAATTAAAGTATATATATATATATATATATATATATATATAGAGAGAGAGAGAGAGAGAGAGAGAGAGAGAGAGAGAGAGAGAGAGAGAGAGAGAGGAATGAAGCTTATTTATTTAGTCACTATATATATATATATATAACTTTCATTCTTAATAAAGAACTTAAGATATTAAAAGTTAAATATAGCTCGACCTCAGACATTTGGACTTGGGTGATATATACATACAAACCCTTCTGAAATGTGGAATTTTGCATATTTTGGATCCATCTGCACTTTTTACTATTTTTATTATCGTATTACAACCCAATGTCCTTAATGTATACAAATATAAACAGTGTGTAATGAGTTAGGACCGGTTTATACATACATATACAATTCATGAAACGTTCAGCTTTACCATTTTTCTGTTTCAACTTCGTTCAGCATATGTTCACCGTTCAAGACTTAGTGGAAAAGTAAAATGTTTCAGGGACTATATATCTCATCACTACATTTAACTAAATGTAGGCAACTTATATATGTCATCAATATATAAAAATAACTAAATGTAGGTAATGTAAATATCTCACCATTACATGTAACTATATGTAGATAACGTATATATCTCATCATTACATGTAACTAAATGTAGGTAACGTATATATCTCATCATCACATGTAACTAAATGTAGATAACGTATATATCTCACCATTACATGTAACTAAATGTAGATAACGTATATATCTCATCATTACATGTAACTAAATGTAGATAACGTATATATCTCATCATTACATGTAACTATATGTAGATAACGTATATATCTCATCATTACATGTAACTAAATGTAGATAACGTATATATCTCATCATTACATGTAACTAAATGTAGATAACGTATATATCTCATCATTACATGTAACTAAATGTAGATAACGTATATATCTCATCATTACATGTAACTAAATGTAGATAACGTATATATCTCACCATTACATGTAACTAAATGTAGGTAACGTATATATCTCATCATCACATGTAACTATATGTAGGTAACATATATATCTCACCATTACATGTAACTATATGTAGGTAACGTATATATCTCATCATCACATGTAACTATATGTAGATAACGTATATATCTCATCACTACATGTAACTATATGTAGATAACGTATATATCTCATCACTACATGTAACTATATGTAGATAACGTATATATCTCATCACTACATGTAACTAAATGTAGATAACGTATATATCTCATCATTACATGTAACTAAATGTAGATAATGTATATATCTCACCATTACATGTAACTATATGTAGGTAACGTATATATCTCATCATCACATGTAACTATATGTAGGTAACGTATATATCTCATCATCACATGTAACTAAATGTAGGTAACGTATATATCTCATCATTACATGTAACTATATGTAGGTAACCTATATATCTCACCATTACATGTAACTATATGTAGGTAACGTATATATCTCATCATCACATGTAACTAAATGTAGGTAACGTATATATCTCATCGCTAATATGTAAATAACTAAATGTAGGCAATGTATATATCTCTACAGTTTGACACATAAAATAAATTTGGAAGGGGGAGGGTTACATTAAACATACCTCATGTGCCTCTTTTCGCTAGTAGCAAGTGCAGCTATTGGTAAAAAAAACAACTGTTCAGGTCCACCATATAGTTAGTACTTTAAGACTACTTGGAAAAGCTTCATGCTGCTGGCAAAAAATTCTGATCATCAATGAATTGTAAGATATCAACTACCAGTATTTTCTTTTTTTTACCTTTGTTTTACCACAACCATATATGCAGTTTAAAAATTCTTTAAAATGAAAAAAAAATGACATGCATTCAATTAAAAAGTTTATTGAGTAAAAAGCTTGGTAAAAAATATTATGAAATACAGTGTAATTCAATTCAATGTAATAGAACAAGAGGCTTCCAAGAGCCTGAACCGCTCACCTGGATCTCATTACCGACCACAGTATTTGTCAGGAGAGAAATAACAGGTGATGTCCGAGAGAATATATGCAAACAATTAGTAAGCTAGTCTAATTACACTACAAGAACATTTCACCCAAATATAAATACGATAATTTTTGCCCATCCTCTTTAATCTATAAGTAGCTAGATATATTTTGTAAGGACTACCAAATTAATTGGTCAAAATTCTACAGTATACATTTTCTAAGGACACTACACATATCAGATAACTATTTATCCATAGTATCTTACCCTAGGTTCTACAAAACTGTGTTCGTTGGACATGATAAAATTTTAAGACTAAAGTGTTGATTCAAATTGGCCAAGTGGCTTGTGAAGAAGAATATTTTTTTAAAGTAAAAAATATATAACAAACAGCAAACAACTCATGATGGCAGACATGTTTAAATTAAACTAGCACTACATGTTTTTTGTTTTCTTCAGAAAAGAATGCTACAAAGTCACTAAAAGAGTTTCATAGCTCTGGAACAAAATCACTTGTTAAATGAAGAAGAAATGTCCAATTGTTATGAAAATAGCAGGTACTGAACTTTACATGGTGAATAAAGAGTGTACAAATTTTTAGAAAAATCTGTACACTAGTCTCTCAGAACATGCCTAAACAAAATCCTGTCTACAGACTTACCGTTTACAATATATACGATATGTATCTCACCGTATCTTTGATTGTAGAGGTTATAATAAAGGTGTATACTGCAAAACACCAAGATTCATGTATAACACCAAAATAATTACATGTAAACTGTAAATATATAGATCATATCTTCCAAAATATCACAATATATTTACATTATTTAGCTCCATATAGCATGTGTTGAAGAGGCAGAAAAATGTCCTATTTAATTTTTGTTGCCAAAAGGGTTACAAAAGTTACTTCGTCGGTAAAAACTTAAGCTTCTCAAATATTGATTCACTGGAACACTTTTGTAGCAAAATGTTTTATTTCAACAACAGAAAATAAACATATTTTAAACAATAAAACTACTACCTTTTTTTAAATCTCTATGAAACTACCCATTTATTTCTTGTTGAAGGACAGTTAAAGCTAAAATCAAAATACATCCAAATTCATCTTTGCATTCCAGATGAAAATGACTGTAATTTTACTTTCATGACTTTAGAGAAAATTCCATCAGTCTTTGAGGACTCCGTTTGGTTAGTGTATTTCCTGAAGGTTTATGCATTCCCTGCGGGACACACAGTAGAAACTAAATGTACCAAGTAAAAAGGTATATTTAAAATGTCAGCAACATTGGTATTTCTGTTGCTTAATTTTGATACGTTTCTGAAAAATCTGGTCCTGCCAAAATTTGAAATTTCTGTTTTGTAGAGCAATGATGACTGTGTGCATCCTGCTTAGTAAATTTCTAGGAATCTTCCCCGTAATATTTTTGGAGTCTGATTTAATAAAATGGTTATTGAAATTTTTCAATCAATCAAAAATGCATATATGCATCCTCATATTAATTTTAGAACTGTTAGGCAACATGTTAAGACCAAATGTTTTATAGGATAATATATGTAATTATCATCATCGCTACTCATTGGTAAAGATACAAAGAGGGCATATTAACTTTGATTAATGGTGGTACATATTTATACATGTAGGTAAAGTTGATCAAGGCTGAGATTCAAATGCAGACATTATTTTCATTTATGACAATTAAGTTCAAAATTAAAATGTATATACTTTCCCAATCTCAGCTCATTTACCTTTAAAATGTTCAAGCTATATAACAAGCCTTCAAAATATTAAGCATAAGTCTGACAATTTTCCAAGTTTGAAAAATATGCAACATGCATGTTGATTTGAAGTCAAAAATTATACAGGGATAAAGAAAACATAAGTTTAAAAAAAGAGAGCCACTTGAAGATAATTCATAAATGGGGGTGAGGGTCAAAATTTAGACACAATACAGAAAAATTATTGAAAACACCTACTGAATATACATATATACCTACTAATCAAACTGTCAGTGGGAATTACAAATCTGAAATTTTAACTACGTTTTTACAACAAATATTTACATGCAATAAACAGAATATATTATCATATTACACTGTATAACAATATGCCTAAAATCACAAGGAACAACATGAAAAGCTGTAGTACTCTAGTAATATGTCTATATATAGATTCTGATGACCAACTGGATTCCCCTTGTCCCATTATAATGTAGCTTTTGATAATAATATAAAAAAAAAAAGCATTAAAATCAAACATGCATAGCAAAGTTATCATCAGTCAAATCAGTATGTGATATGTAAATGTTAACATCTCATCATTGAACTTACTTTAAATCACTTAGAAAATAATCATACAAGAGTTTCTAAAACAATAATATCTAAACAAATGTACCCAGTATTTTCTTTTCAAATCACAACCAAAGATTAAAAAAAAGAAAAGAATTATACATTAATTTATTAATAAATTAAGCTCTCATGTGAATAAAGTGAAATGCCACTTAAAATGTTTTCTTACACACATATATGTATATATATATATATATCACAACAAACACATTCTGCTACTTGCAAAGATGAAAGACAATTGATTTTCGGTGTGTAAATCATATATATAACTAAAGTTTCCAAAGCATCAATATTCATGGCACATGTGCATCCCACACGATTTGTATCAACCAATTTCTAAAACATGCTGTGGTAATTTATAAGTCATTCCACCAAATAAAAAGAAAACACAAAATTTAATAGGAGCTTTTCTACGAATATCACAGCATGGATACAATGTTATTTCAGTTCACTTTTCTTCTGTTGATAGTTTTAAGTTAAACTATCTGAACGCAATATCAACAAGACATCTGACATAAAATTCCTTGCATTGGACATCATGAAATGGCATCAGTTATAGAACAAATGCCATACCTAAACCGAAAACTGACAAGCAGAGAACCTGGCAATCATCCTTTTTTGATGTACGTATTCTAACAATTTTTTTTTATACTCCTACCACAAAAAAAACCAAACTATGTCATATATTAATTAATTCATAACAAACTTCAAAGGTTACCAAAATTTGTTACCAAAATATTTTAAAACATTTTAATTGTGGGTCATTGATTAACAAGGTTTACCAATAGTTGTTATCAAAATACCCCTGGTATTTTAAAGATTTAATGTCATACCTTATCTGCTATAAAGTGGGTCACTGATTAACAAAAATTGTTAGGAAAAGTTGTTATCAAAATATCATAAAAGATTTTAAGAGTTACCATAAGGTATCTGGTCACCACAAAGTGGGTGAAGTCATTTAAAAAAGTTTGAGGGACTTGTCTGTACCAGTCACCTCCCCTTATTTCATGAGTAATAGTAATTGTGGTTTAATTTTCTGAAACAAACTGTGGTTAACTAGAGCCTACATATCTTTTAACATGAGGAATGTATGTGTAATGTCCAATGTCACAAAGCTCCTGTATTACATACAGAAATGTACACGATGACGTCACTACTTTCACATTGCATATATTCACTGCAAATTCAGATTATGATGTTTCTATACAATCACAAATTGGAACACATATAAAAGCAAAAAAAAAAAAAAAAAAAAAAAAAAGAAAAGAAAAGAAAGAAAAAACAAAAACATTTTGTCCAGTAAGTATGAAAAAAAAATATCTGAGACATCCTAAATATCATAAATGTCTATCTCATGATTAATGATAAAAAATCAAGATATATTGTTAAATTTTTATTAGCTTTTACTTAACTTCTACACATGCAGGTTTGCCACACATAATTAACATATATATTTCATATGTCAATCATGAATTGCTTCAATTGAAAATCATAAAAAAGTCATATTGAGTGGTTAATTTGACAGTATCGTTGGATAAATTTCAGACAGTTTCATGTGAGAATCAATATGAGGAATGTTTTGTGTATAAATATTAAATTTTTGGAATAAATTTTTCTGAGCTATTGAGTGTCCATAACGTATATTACTGGGTGTACGATGTTATCCTGATCCTGTTTGGTGTGGAACTGCCAAAGGGAGATAATTTATATCTGACAATCACAAGTACGGAATCCTAGGTAAAGATAATTTGTAACCGGTAATCTTTGATACTCCATTAATGTAGAAAAATAACAGCAGTTGTATTCAATAACGTTAAAGAAAATTTAACTATATGGTGGGTTTTCTAACATTTACTTTTTGTAAACATTGCAATCCTATTCACACTTCCTGGGTCAATCCTATTCACACTTCCTGGGTCAATCATATTAATACTCATATCAGTAGTTTTCATAAAATAAACAACCTTTAAGAAACATTTTCAAAACATATCCTTGTGATTGGAGGGAAGTGCATGTAATGAAAACTATAAGCCGCTCTCGACCACAATCAGACTAGACTCTAGACCATTCTGATTGTATTACAAGGTTGTTCATAAAATCTATTTTTGAATACCCTTATCGATTTTTGAAAATTCTTGAAAACATAATAACATAACAATCAAATTGATTCAAAAAGATCAGAAAGATAGCCCTCTTCAGCAGGCTAAACTGGTAAGAACAAAATTGGTTTTTTTTTTCCATATAAACATTAAATATTTGGATACAAAAGACTTGAAGACATCCAAAATGTCTTTCAACACACAGAGACCTCAAAAACTCTAAAATTTCCTTATTGTGCAGCTGGGGCTCCATAGGGGTAGGGATTTGCAGCTGGTGGGTATCCAGGCTGTTGCTGCCCAGGATAAGGTGGTGGGAAAGCTGCACCCTGTGGGGGGTAGCCTTGGGGAGGTGGCGCTGGTCCCTGGGGGTAATACCCTGGAGCAAGTCCTGGCTGTTCATAGGGAGCGTTCACACCTGGCTGTTGGTATGTAGGTACTGATGTTACCTGCTGTGGTGGGGAAGAGTACTGAAAAACAAGCAGTTGTTAATGGACAATTACTTCTAGATAAAGATGCTAGCATTAACAATCATTTCAATACAAAAAAAAAATCTTCATGGTTGGCACGATTAACAAAATATTATCTCAATATTATCCCATCAACAACCACTTCGCTAATTTTACACAAAGCCCACCCCCAAAAAAAAATTAATTAAGAAAAAATAAATTTGTAACATGTATGCTGTGTTTTGTTTGAAGATGGAGTAAAGTGCACCACCATGGCACATGACACTCCCGTTCAATGTTTATTCATTATAACAGATAATAGTGCACGACACAAAATCATGTCAATCTTAACTTGTGCAAAGATTGCACCAATATCTTTGCTTTTAAGTCTTAGGTAAAATGAAAATCCTTGTAATTTGTCTATTGCACATTGCAATTGACTTGTCAGTATATCTCTTCAATTGTTCAAATAACTACAGAAATATTCCAAAACATATTTTCATTTTATTACGTATATTTAGGTAATTTCTTTCACATGGTATGAGTTACTTAATTTGGGTTGTAAAAAGAAATGTCCCAGACAGCCTTCTTACATTATACTCATTAATTAATCTTTAACTGGACAGGTGCAATTTAGCTCTTATCAAAATGATCTTTGAATCTCCAGCTGAACTTTGAAATATCATGGCTTACTCCCAAGGGGCTAATGAAATCTTAATTGCACAGAGCTATTAAACTGCTGAAACACTCCCATGTTCTGTGCAAATTTTGTAGTACAAGACTGCATATATTTATATCATTAATGTTAGAAACAAAATAAGTATACATATTAATGAAAATAAAATGTGTATTTTTGATGTTATAACTACTGAATAAATTAACCGTATCACTCTTTCCTATGTAGGGATTACCTCCCTTAAAACATAGTTGTTTTTTTAAAAAATACTTTCCATTTTAAAAGTTTTAATGACCTGATTTTAAGCTACAATTTACATTTCTATACAGATGCACCAATTGACAAAGTTTGTTGATTCTACGACTCATATCTACATGAGTCCAAAAAAAAAGGTTATGCCATGTATGGCCATATCATCTTAATTATAGGTCATGGTGACCCAACTTTAAAGTGCGACCCACCCTCTGCCCAAGATGTATCATCTGACAAAGTTTGATTATTCTAGGTCTCATAGTATTTAAGTTATGAGCCGAACACCAAGCCAAACAGATAGATGGACATGATCACCATAACATGACACGTCCTGTCTTCAACAGGCGTATAAAAATTCATTACTGAAGTAAATGAAAATCAACATATACACACACAATAATGATCAATATCCTTTACCTTAACCACGCCCCCAGAATTCTGGCGAGAAAGAAAGCGTCTCCTGATGCAGAAAACAGCCACGCCGATTATAGCTATGAGTGCAATGATACCCACAACTACACCAGCAACCCATGAGGTCGTTCTGGTGACCTTGCACTCATCTGCATACTCGCCACACTGTCGGTAACCGTCACACTTATTTCTGTTGTTAATACACTGTCCGGCACTACAGCGATATTCTGAGCTGGTGCATGTTCCTGTAAAACAAATATTTTTAAGGTTAAGACAATATTCTTTCCATCAAAGTAAATGTGTAATGACTTCATGAAAAGACACTGCAGTCTTGTCATTTTTGATGAATGCCAATATTCATTGTTTTCATGATGCCGCCTCACCATGAAATCAAGTGATCAACAACATACAATTTCTGCTCATAAACTGCATAAAGAAAGAAAATAGAGAAGCTCTGCACAAAATCACATATCTACAATCTGACACAAAATTTCATCCCCATGAAAACTGGGGGAAAAAACACAGGAGTACCAAACACAACTTCTTGGGTTTTTCTGGCAAGCTTTGATTGGTGCCTTGAATGTATTATGCCACTCGCCAGATGTATGACAATTGTAAAAATGGACACTTCCAATCATTGCTTAGGTCACTAATCAGTGATTATTAACATGTTTTTAGACTTACTATGGGGAGATCTCATTGTTTCTAGCAAATATTTATTTGGAAAAAAATATAAATAATTTTTTATCATTGTATTTTGATTTGATATAAAAATGGAGGTTGCCGTAATACACTAGAAGTTGTTTTTCTGCTTGCTGGAAAGGTCAAAGAATGTCTAATTGACAGTAATATTCCATGTGGCACATCTTGCCATGAAATGATATGCATTAGACAAAGAATTCTTTATGTACTAACTGATTAACAAATGAAGTGGTAAGAAACATGGATGTAAAACAATACCCCCAGTGGTAACCTATTCAATCCTCATTACTCTAGAGTCTGTCACACAAATAGTGAAGTCTCTATCGCTCCAGAATCCACCACATAAACTGTAAAATTCCATTACTGTAGAATCCATCACACAAAATATAACATCCCCATTAAACACAAACAGTTTGAAATCTTTCTCTACATATAGGGGGCCTCCGTGGCCGAGTGGTTAGAGCATCGCACTCAAAATCACAAGGCCTCTCACCTCTAGTCGGCGCGGGTTCGAATCTCCCTCGCACTGATACATGTGAGAAAGTTTGCCAGTTTACTTTCGGAAGGTCAGTGGTCTCTTCCCGGGTACATTGTATCAGGGTTCTCTCCTCCACCAATAAAAACTGGATGCCACCAGATAACTGAAAAATTGTTAAGTGTGGCAGAAAGCAACAATCAATCAATCAATCTACATATAGTATGTTAAACATTGCAAATTGAAGAAAGAAAATAAAATGGACCAGACCAGGATTCGAAACTGGCTCCCCTGAATCTCTAGTCAAGTGCTCTACCAACTAAGGTATCTGACCACTGGAGTTCAAGCCTGGCTGATTGCTACATTCCTCTCTCTAAACTGTCTTCACACTTAAAGACACCAATCCAGGACCTTTATCCTCTGGCAGGCATTTCATCTCTCAGTTCCAGGGGCTGGTCTACTATACCAAATGTAACAGGAAGGGAGAAAATACAAGAGATCAGGCCAGGATTTGAACCCATGCCCCCTGAATTTCCAGTCATATGCTCTTCTGACTGAGCTATCTGGCCACCAGAAATCGAACCCATCTGACCACAACACATTCAATCTTTGGGGATGAGCAGACATGCTAACAAATGGAAGACAGAAGGACAAATAAGAGGGTTAACAATAACATATCCTCTCAACAACCCGTACATCAGTGGCTCTCTAGTCCTAAAGACCTTGTCAGGAATCACAGTTTATCACATCAGAATGTCTCAGGTCTGAATCTACAACTATATATTCCTAATCAAGCTTCAGATCATAATTGCCTTTGTGGAATGTCATCACAAGGTACTAACCTTTGTGGAATGTCACCACAAGGTACTAACCTTTGTGGAATGGTGTCACATGGTACTAACCTTTGTGGAATGGTGTCACAAGGTACTAACCTTTGTGGAATGGTGTCACATGGTACTAACCTTTGTGGAATGGTGTCACATGGTACTAACCTTTGTGGAATGGTGCCACATGGTACTAACCTTTGTGGAATGATGTCACATGGTACTAACCTTTGTGAATGGTGTCACATGGTACTAACCTTTGTGGAATGGTGTCATGTATAACTAACCTTTGTGGAATGGTGCCACATGGTACTAACCTTTGCGAATGGTGTCATGTATAACTAACCTTTGTGGAATGGTGTCACATGGTATTAACCTTTGTGAATGGTGTCACGTATAACTACCCTTTGTGGAATGGTGTCACATGGTACTGACCTTTGTGAATGGTGTCACGTATAATTAACCTTTGTGGAATGGTGTCACATGTTACTAACCTTTGTGGAATGGTGTCAGAAGCAGCTTGAACCCATCATCTGTTTTGTAAAAGTTTGATTTGAATCTGAAAGTCAGTGTATCCCCACGAGACATATAGGCACCTTTTGGCTCCCTCTCTCCACAAAAGCTCTTTTCTAGACCTAAATTATACATCACAGTCAAAAGTAATGCTGCAAATTATCAACCTGTTCATTTTGTACAAAATGCTACAATTTATCTACTATTCACATTAGATACATCACTATGACATTAGCCAGTTAAGCAATTCAATTAGCTTCAATCAAATAATGAGATAAAGTTTGCAAATAATTGAAATAAATCATGAACAAATATATTCTATTCAATAAGTTTGATTTAACTTCATACACTGAAAACAAGATCCCCATTGGCCACATCATTCACCTGAGCAAATTCACTTTGACACAAAACATGCAGGATTCCTCCCTCTTGAAGGATAAAAGACTAGAGACCATGCATCACATCACTCACCTGAGTCACCTTGACCCTGCTGATGTTCAGCAGTGTGATATTTAAAAGATTTTCTTTTCAATCTTTATTCCCATGAAAAATTTTGACCCTATACTGTAGTCCCAACCTAGCCCGAAAGAATCACAAGATAACAGAAAAGGAATTCATTACACAGACTGAGATGCCTCAACACCACTATGACTAACATGACCTTGCTGTTCTGAATAAAACCAAAGTCAAAAGGTCATTGATCATAGTATGAAATAAAAGATCTTACCATACAAAATAAAAATACAAAATGAGAAAGCTCTATCTTAAATAGTTCAGATTACAGTGAGACAATGTTACAGTGGCAGCTCTAGAAGAAGATATTGAATAGGTCAAATTTTTATTAAAAGAAGTATTAAACTTCCATGTCAAGGTCACAAGGTCATACACCAAGGTATAGCAAGGTTTTGCCATTAAATGGACATGGACACAATTTGAGTTGAAAACTTTTAAATTTTTTTTTTTTTTTCATTTTTAATGTTTACAATGCTCAACTAGGGTTATTTCTAGTGATCAACCAAAATTTTAATATCAGTTGTTGCGTTACAAGTGAGATACAACACTCACAATTCTTCATTATGTAAACAAGGTTCATGCCATGTTTTTGTTTACATGTAGATTGCTTAGTAGAAAATATCATGTTTAAAACAAAATTACATGAGCCAAAGATTAGAAACTGTTTAACCATGTTCTGAATGAACTTGTAAATTAAAAAAATTGCTTCAATCGAAACATTTTCTAGTATATTTAATCTTGTAAACAAAAACATGGCATGAGACTTGTTTACATAACAAAGAATTGTGAGCTCTGTATCACTCATGTAACTTGACAAGTGACATTAAAAATTTTGCTGACCATTTGAGAAATTAACCTTAGTTAAGCACTCTAAACATTAAACTTGGAAAAATAAAATTTGAAAATTTTCAGCTTGAATTGTGTCCTGATGTCCCTTGAAGAATCTATATTCAAAAATATGAAAGCTCTATCTTAAATAATTCATGAGATATTGATTAGGTCAGACTTTTTTAAAAAGTAGGTCACTAAGGTGAAGGTCATCATGTTGATCAAACACAATTGTATCACAAGGTCTTATCATAAAGAATATATACATGCAAAATATGAAAGCCCTGCCTAAAATAGTACTGGATATATTTATTAGGTTACATTTACATTTACTTGTTCATTCTTCAATAAAAAGTATTAGTTATTTTTTGTCATTGAATATCCAAAAAATGCCATTTGGCAAATATGGCGGAGGTAGGCCAGGTAACGGTTTATAAGTTATGGCTACGCATATTCCAGTTATTGAAATTTTAAATTGTTTTACATGTTAAATCAGCATTAAAAACTTATGAATTTAAAATTTGTTTTTTTACATTTTGTTTCAAAACAATGAAGGAATTGGAAAATTACAATCTTTTACATTGTGGACTCTTTTCTTCTGCTAATGTAGTGCAGTTCCACTAATTGCACTTTACTCCATGACAAAAGGGAGATTTTAAATTCAAAACAGAACAATCAGAGCTAAATAAAAATTTTCATAACGTAAATATAAGCAATAAATTCTTATTTTTGTTGGGGGGGGGGGGGGGGTTGATTTATAAATGACATGGTGTGTGCAAACAAATTTTCATAATGCACTAACATGAGCTATTCAATTTGTATGCATTGCTTAATTATGTTTTCTAAAAAACTAGGTCAAACTCCAAGTTCAAGGTTAATAGGTCTAAAAATGATATGAAAGGTCTTGCCATAAAAATCCTCATCCCAGGTGTCTTGATAGTAAAACGTTGGACATAGTACATTAAATGAGGATGTAAGGGTGAACATTTTCAAATGGGAAGGGTTGCTTTTCCACACAAACAAGGGGCATTGCAAACCCCAATATTGGCATAGTTGGAGAGGAATGCAATCTACAGGTCTACCATGGGTATGTTAGCATATTAATTTAACATTTCATACCCTTGTGGTTCTTAAGAAGAAGATCCCATGGGGATCCAGGTTAGAATAGGTCCTCAGTACCCCTTACTTGTTGTAAGAGGCAACTATATGGGGCAAGATGAGACTGCAAAAACTGAGGTCCCATGTCACAACAGGTGTGGCACAATAAAGACCCCTCCCTGCTCAATGGTCGTAAGTGTCGAGCATAGGCCTAAATTTTGCTGCCCTTCACTGGTAATGGTGACATCTCCATATGAGTGAAAAATTCTTGAGTGGGATATTAAACAGTAAACAATCAATCAATCTAATAAGAATTCTATCATGTCTATTACTATAAAATATTTAAAACTTCAAATATTTATTACACTATTGCTCTACCTTAGTTCTGGGGTCAAGATGTGAATGGTTTGTTCCTGTTTTGCACACATTTGACAATTGGGAATAAAAAAACCCACACCTGTGGGAATGAGAAATTTGTGCAGCTAAGCACTATAGTCTTTATCTGTGGAGATTTAAAACCATTGATAAACTGTCCTATGCAGTTATTTCTTGATTCATTTCATATATACAACAATCATTTATTATTAATATTTTCTACAATTTTATAAACATCTTAAGATCAAGGTAATTAGCTATTTTAAAAATCAAGAATTATCATACATCATATTTCTTAACCAACACTTATCAGCACTAAAAGTTGAGGACATGATGTGACATCCATATAGTAATTAAGACAGTATTTACTTATTTTTACTTTTATAATTTTTTTTGTCTATTCTTATTCATTTATTTATTTTATATTTCTTTGTATTTAAATTAATTTGATATTTCTGACATGTTTTCCCCAGACCCTTTTTGTTTAAAATAATCTTGACTGCATTCTGTTGAAATACATTTAAAACTCAGGTAAATCACAGATAGAGAACAGACTATAAATGTTATCAAAACAATAATTCACACCCTAATTATCAACTTCCTGCAAAACCAGAACACACCTAACTTGAATCTCTACATTACATGTTTATGAAATAATATAAAAAATCTGAATAATAATTCTATGTCTAGACAATTAAACCAAAAAGCTGAACCTTACTAAAATGAGGATGATTGCATATTCCAGGCCTTAAGCCCATAAACGGAGAATACACTTAATTGACAGTCAAAATTTTGATTACTTATATTTATCTAGCACACATATTTAAAAAAAACAAATGCTGCTTTATATAAAAAAAAAAGATAAATTACAAATGTATACTAAAGCTTTATTTGCTTATGAAAATTATTTCAAAAGTTAGTTGGATTTGAAATTTAGACATGCAGTTTTTGGTCTTGAAGCCTTGTTGTTCTTTGAAAGGAAATATTTTTTTTTTTTATTTTTTAGATTTTGATAATTCCTTTGTAAACCCCCTTTAAATCCTCCACTGATCTATCAACAGCTAACAAATATTGGAATTACAATGCTTTCATTTATGATACAGAGTAACAGACAATATATATATGCATATAGTTAATTAAAATATGATTGATAATTAATAAGCTCATTTTTCAGATGTTCCTGTCCATCGTTTGCAGAACTAGAAAATACACCTCCCACTCAACAAACACTCAACCCAAAAAAGTCAAAGCACAACACATCTGGGTATGACAAGACTTGGGGAAAAAACTAGACCTTGGTTGTATTGCAAGCAGGAAGATGACCATGAAATGATGTACTGTCATTTATGCCAGAAACACAACACGAAGGGTTTGAATGGAAGTGTGAAGTGGAACCATGAAGGCTACACTTGCCTGCATCTTGACAAGGTGAAAGAGCATGAAAATGGTGAACAACATCGTCATGCATTGGAAATGGAAGACCAAAAAGCAGCTTGGAATTGATAATGCATTAAATCAGGAGTCTATCAGTGACAAAGATTTTCAAGCAGTCACAACAGCCATACAATGCCTGAATTTCCTTCTACAGAAGAATATTCCGTATACTGAAAACTTCAAAGCATTCAAGACATTGATTTTGCCAGAGATGGGCTGCATGCCCCGGCACTTCAACACTTGACTTGTGGATCAAATGGAAAATATATCAGTCATCGTATGGTGGACGAATTCATCAACACAATGGCCGGACACATAGAAGATGAAGTTATGTCGAATGTCAGTCCAGTCCTGCATAATCAATAATGGCTGACGAATCAACAGACATTTCAAACAGGAAACACCTAATATTCAGCGCCAAATACATTGACTCACAGAGTGGTGAATTGTAAACAGAATATATCAGAGATGTAGAGATACCAGATGGAAAAGTGGAAACCATTTGCAAAGAAACAAAACAGCTGATTGAGACTAATCTGAGCTTTAAGAACTTCGTAGCCTTTGGAAGTGATGGATGCAACACCATGATAGGATCCAAGTCTGGAGTAGCTACAAGACTTAAAGATATCAAGCCAGATCTGATCAACATTCACTGTCATAACCATAGACTAACCCTGGCTGCAAAAGACAGTTTTGAGGATATACCATTGTTCAGAGATGTAGATGATACACTGACACATGTTTTCAAATATTACCACAACTCTGCTGTAAGGACCAACAGTCTTGAGAAAATACAGAAACTCTTTAATGAAACTGAGAACACAAAAACAATCAAGAATGCAGTTCATACCAGATGGCTGTCACATCTGAATGCTGTTACATCCTTGCGAGATACATATGAAGCTGTGATAACAGACCTAGAAAATGCAACAGCTGGTGGACATGATAAGGTCAGGATAGGGTCTGGACCTTCTGCTGCAGGATTAGAAAGAAGTTAAAGAAACCGTCAACAGTCACAGTGATACATTTTCTCTGTGATGCACTCAAACCGGTGACACAACTTGCACTAACATTTGAGAAAAATGATGTTGAACTGACTAATATTGATCCTTGTTTACAGTGAACAATTCTTACACTTGGTAGACTAAAAGAAAAAGATGGTGTTAACACGGTTAGAACAGAGAAGCTGATGAATTCTCTAGGGTTAACCTGGGAGGAAAGCAGACTGAATGAAGTCAGGAATAGTGGAAAAAAATTCATTGACTCCTTGATCAGCAACATCAACTTAAGACTGCAAAACACAGACATTATCGACAAGTTGGGAATATTTCAGCTCAGCAACTTGGATGATGAGGCAAGTGCATTTCATGGGAATGATGAAATGTTAGATCTCGAGGAACACTTCAATTTGGATGCAGATGAGGCAATATATCAATGGGACCTCTTCAAGACAACCATTCTAAACCATTCTGCTGCAGGTCAATTGGATGGCCCAACTGCAACCACAAAAATCCTGATCTCCATGCAAAGGACAGTTGGAGATATTTACAACAATGTATTGAAGTTGGCGGCAACATCAGCTGTACTCTCCCTCAGCACATCAGAAGTGGAAAGGATGTTCTCTCATGAGAAAAGAACAGTAACATTTCTCCGTAACAGAACAAAGGTGGATAAAATGAACAAGTTACTTATGATCACACAGAACAGCAGATACCTTGACATTGGTTCTATTGCTAACAGATGGCTTGATAGAGGCAACAGGAGACTGGCAAAAGCAAAGAAATAAACAATAACTGAAAAATATGTCATGTATTTATTTCATATTGCAAAGAAATATGTATCTGTACTCTAAAATAAAAAGAAAATTAAGGCGTTAAAATTTGAAAGATATTTTTCTATATTTTTCTTTCTGAACTAGGGACTTTTTTCATTTTACCACTGAAGCAATTAATTTATGTATTGCTGAAAAATAATAACGATGTTTTAAAATGAAGAAAAATAACTTTTAATTTGGTGGTGGAATGAAAACTGTCTCCTTTTCAATTTTCTTTCAATACAACGGAACCAAGAGAAAATGAGTACTACATGTATCATATGTCATACATAAGAGGAAAGGGATACCATCAAAAGCAAAGTTTGCTCACTGGCATTTTATGCCATGATTTACTTGAGGGCTCCCTTCTGCCCCCGTCGGAGGCACCAAATTCCCCAGCCCTTTTGAAGCTGCTGTGGGAATCACTACATCACATCCTCTTAGTCTTGTGACCACAATGAAACTCAGGGATCTTGTGGTGAACAAACTTAAAAATGTCACTATAAGAAGATACTTGCATATCAATTTCACATATTGTATCCTCGTGTTCTAAAAAAGATTGTTCAATGATTTTCCTAGATATTCTTGTATAAATCTTTAACCCCTCTTTGGACTTTGCCTAAACCCTGGGGTGAACAAGCTTGGATTTATATTTTATCAAGAAGCTTGCAGATCAGTTTGACATATTCTACATTTTTGGTGGTTCTTAAGAGATTATAAATCTTTGAATTCCAAATATTATCCATCTCTAAGGTCATAATGTAGCCACTAAACAAACTTCAATCTACACTACCAGAGAATGCTTGCATGTTGATTTGATAAACTGAGTGTACCTTAGGGGCTCTTACAAAGATTTTAAGTTAAAATTTTTGTTTTCCTGGTTTGGGATTCCTTAACATTTTTAAAATACTTCAACTACTTATACGATTATTTAACTTCCCTTGGAATTTAAGAACTTGAACTTCCATAAAAGTTCAGTTGAGTTTTCAGTTCAGGTGAGTTAATAGGTTGATTGGTAATTTGCTTGTTTTATGTCCCATAGAGAATTTTTCACTCATACTGAGATGTCACCAATTGTAGGTGAAGTACTACAAATTTAGACCTAAACCTAGCACTTATGGCCGTAGCAGTGAGGCTCTTTAACATGCCAATGCCTGCTGTGACACAGAACCTAGCTCTGTTTTTAAGGTCATATCCAAAAGACCTGTGATTCTCATTTCTAAATGCTGAGCATTTAGCAAACTAGCAATCATTACCTATGTTTATGTCTTTTGGTTTGACATGGCCATGGCACAAGCAGGGCTCAAACTCACAACCTCCCGGATGCAAAGTGAATATGGTGAGTTAATGAAACAAACACAGGAATCAACACAACAATTCTGGGCGCACTTATTTTGGACATCTGAGCGATGACCCACTTCACTTCTATCACATGACTTTTTGACCAAGATTGTCTTGCAGAAACTAGTGGGAAATCTGCTGAATTTCTATCAAAATGTAGCAAGATGTGTTTGCGAAACATTGGTGCTCACGGATTTCAACAGAGTGGAATGGTAAGACATAGTAAGTTTTTTGAAAATTTCCAAAAGCATGGTCAATGTCAAGGGTACAAAGTTAACAAATCTGGTATTGTTGGAAAGGTCTTCTCACAAAAAAATGCACACACTTAATATAAAGCACAGTACTTCTTACAATTTGAAAGATATGGCTTATATTCAAATTTTTTGAAAGTAGGTCATAGGTCAATGTAAAGGTCACTAGGTAAAAGACTTTGGAGTCAATGGAAAAGCCTTTCTACAAGGAATACATATCCCAAATATGAAAGGTCCAACTCTTATGGTGTAAACAATATGAGCAAGATTAAAGTTTATAGAAAATTTCCAAAAACTACATCAAAGGTCAATGTGAAGGTCAACAAATCTGGTTGGAAAGGTCTTCTCACACGAAAAGTACATGCTAAATATAAAAGCAATAGCTCTTACAATTTGAAAGGTATGGTTTATATTCAAATTTTCTAAATGTAAGTCAAAGGTTAATGTAAGGTCATTAGGTCAATGATTTTGGTGTCAATGGAAAGGACTTGCCACAAGGAATACATGTACTAAATATGAATGCTTTACCTCTTATGGTGTAAATGATATGACCAATGTTAAAGTTTTTTGCCACAGACAGACGGACAGGCCAAGAATCTTCAATTCCAGGGGCATAAAAAAAAAAATGATGTATTATATTTTTCTAAGAACATCTGTAAAACAGATTTCAAAAATTGTTTATAAATCATAATTGCTAATCAGTTTTTCTATTTTAATACTTTGGTCACAAAATTTTTTGACTGAGCTGTTGCTTCCATAGAGAAGCAGTGTTGATCATATCATCGGATATATGGAAACAAAAATGCCATAAAACTTACCTCTTACCTCATTACTTTATGCTAATAAAAAATTAAGCTCTGTTAATGGATGAAAAATGGATAAATCATTATCATAAAAATGATCTCCTTTTTCCACCTTATCGATTTCCATGAGCAGCTCTTGATTCACTGAGTGATCCACGCTACTTTCTGGTCAACCAGTGGCTTGAAAATACTTGAAACAAGTTACTTACCCACTTCCGGAAGTATCAACCGGCTTGACCTAGGTGATGAATCAAGTGCACCTTCTGTTATGAAACAATATCAAATAAAGTGTCCCTACCTCGAACAGCTGGCGATGAAGTGGAAGGCCCATCATGGATGTACAGAAGATCTCCAGATGTACTACAGCTGAATATATCGGATCCCTTGATATCCAGTTTCCTGAACACCAGCAGAATTCGTGTGTCTGAAGTGGCACTGATGTTGGCTGCTTTCACGGTCATTACACAGTCCATATTATTTCTGTACTTGCTGCTCCATGTCAAATCTAAACGAATGGACGGCACTGTATTCCCGATAGTGAGGGTTTCCCCACACCTTCTGTCCATGTATTCTGTGAAGTAAATTGTCATATTAAAACCATTGGTCCACTACAAAGTTGTGGTCTTCATATCTAATAAAATGGATCAACATTATCAAGTCATAAGGTCACCAACCAGAGAAACAAAATACCATCTAGACTTTCTTACTATGCACTTGTAACGGACAGATGTGTAAGAGGAAGGGAGAATTTTATGACAATGGTCTAAACTGGAATTTGGAATCTCAGAGCCCTCTGAATCTCTAGTTAGCTACTTTACTAACTGGGTTAATTCTAGCCATGGAACAATGGAAGAGGCTTTTAATGTCCGTTTACTATATGGTTTACAAAGTCACACCTAAATTTGAACCCCTGATTTGACAGTCATACATACTACAGTCCACTTTGTTCCTTTTTTTTTTTTCTATGTATTTAGTTTAGTTGTTTGGAGTTGAGAACAGGTGATGTTGAATATCAGTATTATAGAAATAATGCACTTCTACCACGTGAACTAAACATCCCCACCATAGTACTATAGAGTCCCTGACCCAGGCACAATGAATTAAGTCGTGAATTTAAACTTAAATATTGTAGAAAATTAGTTGAAATTACATTCAATCTTATAATAAGAATTATTCATACTAGTTAACTAAAGTTGCTTTTGAAAATGAAATATACACCCAAAAAAAAAATCGAACCACACTGACATTGTTGCAAGGCCTTCTGGTTAGCTTTTACAACTTACACAAGCTCAACATTTGTCGTTTGAAACAATGCCCCATTTTATGCTGAATGTCCTGATTACTTGAATAAGGGTTAGGGCACTAAGAACAGTTATGATCATTCTTTTAGAATCTAATAATAAAAAATATCCAAGAATGACTTTCATCGTTTTTTTCCCCCAAAGAAGGAAGTCCTAGTTATAAGAATTAAATTATTGATAAACATCAGTCTTGATGTGCTCCATTTTCCTGTTGATATTGTAAATTATCCAGCTAATTTCCTTGGAGATTCACTAACAAAGTCTCTGACCTTTATAATAGTTTTTGGATGGCCCATCCCTTATGACATTCATACTACTCTTTAAATGATATGTTTATAAATGAGTAGAATATGCTTACAATGAACATGCTTACAGTGAATTCATGCTTATTGTGAAGTGATATTTATTCCACTATGAGAGGAAAATAAAAATTATATTGGATATAAAGAAGTTTAGTTTTAGAAAACCATTTTTCGCTGGCCCTGGGGGTTCACACAACTGTGTTTTACTGTGTATATATATGTATACACATAGCAACCCCTCGTCCTGTGAATGTTTTTTCTCATTGACCAGAATTACATATGTATACTAATCAACAGAGTGGAATTGAGATATTATTCATGCAACAACTTCAGTAATTCACTAATTAAGGTCCATAATTTGAACATTTTATTTACAGTTTTGCATTTTAAACGTATGCAATTTTCACTTAATTTTACAATTAGAGAACATTAATTATAGTGGTGTTGTAAGTACTGATACCACATATGTCCATTTTTTGGGGGGTGGGGGGTTACTTTAGTTCAAAAATATTTTTCACTTGCAGAATTAGAAATGGTTGGATGTTTTCTGAAATGCCTTATATAAGATTATGTTATGCACAAAATGTGAATTGAGATTTCCAGTTAGTAAGTTGAAAATATTTTTTCGCAACCCTTTAAATTGCATCATCCTTATAGCTGTACCTCAGAAATTATGTTTTCTTTAACCATGTTTGAAAATTAAGAAAACTGAACATGTAGACACACTTATACATGATCCTGGCAAGTATATTATCAAAATAAAATATTGACATTTCCAAAGTTTTTGCCTTCAGTATCTTTTCCATTTGTAATGATAGCATTTCCTCTGAAATGTGATGCAGTTGTAAACAAGGTGCGTATGAATCTTGAAAGATATAGGACATCCACTTTAACAGCTGAATGTAAAATGTACATTTATGAAATAAATTTCATTTTTGAAAATACATGAGGGTACGAACTGCAATCCTTCATGCCAGCATACTTTTCACGAAGCACTATCACGCTTCATGAAGTATGCTTCCGTGAAATGTCACAGTTCATGCCCTCAAGTACTTTCAGATATCAAAATTATTTCTTAAATTTAGGTGCTACGATTTTGGAGATAACTGGAGTATTTGGAGATATATTTGATGGTCTTTGGTGCCATTTGTTTAGGAGGAAACTAGAGTATCCCGAGAAGTGTTTAATATTAGTGTGAGTTGTCAATGGTTCTGGAGGAAAACTGGATTATTAGATGTGTTTGATGATGTAATGTGTCATTGGTCATTGGTTCTGGAGGTGGTTGGTTGTATATTGTTTAACATCCCACTCTCGAGTCTTTCACTCATATGGAGACATCACCAATAAAGGTGAAGGGCTGCAAAATTTTGGCCTATGCTCAATGCTTATTGGCCTTTGAGCAGGGAGGGATCTTCATTGTACCACGCCTGCTGTGACACAAGGCCTCAGTTTTTGCAATTTCATCTGAAGGACTGCCTCATTTAGACAAGCCAGGGGTACAGAGGACCTGTTCTAACCTGGATCTCCACAGCAGAAGTCTGTAATATCTGGAGAAGTTTTTAGTAGTGTGAAGTGCCATTGGTGCTGGAGAAAACTGAAGTATTTTATGGTGTGAGTTGTCACTGGTTCCAGAGGAAACTGGCTTCGGTGCCACCAATGCTGAGATTTTCTCAAATTTTCTGAGAAAATTTGAGTTTTTCTCACCGAATTGTGCCACCAAATAAATATTTTCTCTAACTCAGATATGTTTTTGAGGTTTTTCTCACATTTGAGAATTTTCTCAAATGTGCGTGCCACCAAAATATTTCTGAACTCAGCTGAGAAAAATATTTGAGATTTCTCAAAAACTCCTGAGATTGGCAAATAGCAACCTCAAATAAAATCTTAAGTGTATTTATTCACAAAAAAGGGCTACCAAACGACTTTGTCAACACAGATGTTGTAGGAATTTAACAAATCTTGGCAGAGATTTGGCTTGGCTGGATATTCACCAGTGAAGAGATTAGAATCTATATTAATAATAACGATTGTGAGGACAAGGAGGAGCCTTGACAGGTTCAATTCTTTGGAAGGGTTCAGAGGTGGAGATATTTTTTACATATCTGATTTTCCTTCGTCATCATTTTCTTCAAATCTGCTGCACAACAATCATGAATAAATCCTATACCCCCCCCCCCCCCCCCCCTCCTTTCAAGTCTTGGTTTTTGCAATGGTTTTTTTTTATATTACAATGGGTAACACTCTCGATGTTGAAAAGTGCAAGAAACTAGCAAATATCAAGACAACATTTCACAAGATAGCTGGTAAAGAAATTCCACTTCAGAAGAAAATGTGTGCTGCATAACCCTTACATTAATGCGTATCTTGAGTCTGATTTCAGTAACACCCTACGGTAGATTTACACGTAATACAATCTAATACATAGATAGTGTCAATGACAATCTCATTACATTTAATTTCTCTATAAATTATGAAAAAAATTACTAAAATATATCGTATGTCAAAGCAACTGTACACAATAAATGATAGCTGTGTCATCATGATTAATGGGACTTTCAGGAGTGGATCTAAGTTTTGCCATTCTGTGAAACACAAATCACCATGGAAAAGATCACTAAAAAGTCATGGTACATATAGCCTGTCACAGGCATATCATTAAATGACAGTTCTAATTTGCATCATTTGCCATTTCCAGAGCGACCTTGTAGTCCGATGTCATGATGGATAGTGAAACTGCAGACGATTTCTACATATGACATCATTGAATGATTAAAAAATAACAATGTAAAGTACATTCTTAAGCGTTTCAAATAATGTAAACTACAAAATGAAAGTGGATTTTATTTAAAGTAATGCCCCTTGTAACAATGAAAACACGTTGAGTTTTTCTCAAATCTCAACTTGCATGAGGTGACTATGAGAAAGTTTGGTGGCACAGTAATTTAGCAAAATCGCTGCTGAGGTGAAAAACACAAGTTTATGTCAGGGTTTGAGTTTGAGATTTATATATATTGGTGGCCCCCAAGCCTGGAGTATCTGGAAAAGTATTTGATGGTATGATGTATCATTGGTCCTGGAGAAAACTGAGAGTATCTGGAGATTTATAGAATGGTGACTGTTCCATTGGTTCTGGATGAAACTGGAGTATCTAGAGAAGTGTTCTATGGTGTGAGGTACCATTGGTTCTGGATGAAACTGGAGTATCTAGAGAAGTGTTCTATGGTGTGAGGTACCATTGGTTCTGGAAGAACCATGACTTTTTAGTGATCTTTTCCATGGTGATTTGTGTTTCACAGAATGGCAAAACTTAGATCCACTCCTGAATGTCCCATTAATTATGATGACACAGCTATAGTATCTGCAGATGTATGATGTTCCTTCTGGAGGAAAATGTAGAGTATCTAGAGAAGTGTTTGATAGTGTGAGGTGCCACTGATTGTGAAGGAATTTGGGGTATCTAGAGATGTGTTTGATGTAGAGAGGTGGCATATGTTCTGGAGGAAACTGGAATATATAAAGAAGTATTTGATGTACATTGTTTAACATCTCACTTGAGAATCTTTCACTCATATGGAGACATCACTGTTGCTGGTGAAGGGCTGCAAAATTTAGGCCTATGCTCAGCACTTGTGGCCTTTGTCATTACGCTGGTTGCCTGTGCAGCATAGGGCACAGTTAAAGATACTTACTTATACTTACAAGGTCTTACATGATGAGTGTCCAATTTATATCATATGATTACTAGAGGTATATAGACCTACCCGAAATCTTAGGTCTATACAACGATCGGTCATTCTAGTAGTTCCTAAAAGTCGAACTGTTACGTACGGGGATCGGTGCTTCATGTCAACAACTCTGAAACTGTGGAATGCCCTTCCAGAACATGTGAGGGATTGCAAATCACTGTGTGCCTTCAAGACATCATTGAAAACACATTTTTTCCATCAGGTTTTCAGTGATGAGCCTCCATCAAGATGAGAAGGGTTTTTTTTTAGTATATTTTTAATTTATCCACAAAAAAAAAAAATAAAAAATCTCATCAACATTATCTCATCACCTTTACTTTAATATGCCCTGAAACTGATGTTTTATACTTATTTAGCATATGTATTGTATCTTATGTTTATATCATTTTATTTCAATGTTTTATTTAATTGTTTTATGCATTGTAAAGCACCTTTGAGCATACAAATGTATGAAAAGGGTGCTATATAAATATGGTATTACTATTATTACTATTATTGTGGTACACCTGCTGCAACATGGTTTTGTGGTCTCATCCGAAGGACCGCCCCATTTAGTCACCTCTTACAATGAAGCAAGGGGTACTGAAGACCTATTCTAACTCGGGTCCCCGCTGGATTTGATGATGTGAGGTGTCAATGGTTTGGAAGATGCTGGAGCATCTGAAGTACCTTCTCACATATAAAGTGACCCTCACAGTAGACCATTAATTTTTCACTACCACATGCAAGGGAAGTATGATAAATGGCTGGGTGTTCAGAACATGCATGGAATCTGTCAAGTGCCCAGCTAAATCTTATTTAAAAACAGATGTCATGGAATGTGAAATGTGAATTTATTGAATTTGTGTGCCACTGACTAAAAGATGACTGCAAATTGATTTATATAATGAAAAATTAGAGATAATCTATGTTCTTCGAGCATGTTATCGTCTATGGATGATGCTATTCGAGCTGACATCAAGTTTAGTGGTCTTCCTCTGGAAATGTTTGAGCCAGTGTCAGTTTCTGAGGTGCGTGATATCATCAGTAATGCACCAACGAAGTCCTGCAAATTAGACCCGATACCAATGAAAGTTTTGAAACAATGTTTAGAGTGTGTTTTACCAACCGTTGCTGCAATTATCAACAAATCCTTTTTAGAAGCAAAAGTACCAGTGGATTTCAAAAAAGCCATAGTACGGCCATTAATCAAACGCTAGGGACTTGACAAGGAAGAATTAAAAAATTACCGACCTGTTTCGAACTTACCCTTCCTGTCTAAAGTATTGGAAAAAGCAGTGGCAGCTCGACTCGAAAAACACTTAAATGCTTACCAGCTTCATGACCAAGTGCAATCGGCATACCGAAATTGTCACTCGACTGAAACTGCCCTTTTGCGGGTGCACCATGATATTACCTCTGCATTGGATAGGAATTCATGTGTTGCCCTCGTGATGCTTGATCTCTCGGCTGTATTTGATGTTATAGACCATAACATACTCATCGGGCGACTTGAGTACGCGTTTGGTATCACAGGGTCAGCTTTATCATGGATGAGGTCTTATCTGTCTGGTAGAAGTCAACAAATTGCTGTTGGAACTGTGCTGTCCAAAGAGTTCTTACTCCACTTTGGTGTCCCACAGGGTTCTGTCCTGGGACCTCGTCTATATTGTATGTTCTCCAAACCAATCGGAGAGATTTGCAGAGGCATAATATGTGTTATCACTGCTATGCGGATGACACTCAGGTATACCTGATCATAAATCCGAAGGAAAACTGGGACAACATTGCAGATAGACTTGAAAGCTGTCTTTCGGATGTAGAAAACTGGATGAGAAACAACATACTAAAGCTGAACCAGGAAAAGACAGAACTAATCATCTTTTCCCCAAAACGTAAGGCAAATGAATTTTCAGGATGTCAACTTGCCTTTGGGGGATCTGTCATCACTAATGCTTTCTGTGTCAAAATTCTTGGGGTACTTTTCGATAGTGAACTTAGCATGGATTCTCAAATTAATTCAGTGTCTAGATCCTGTTATTTCCATCTTCGTAACATTGGTAGGATAAGATCCCTTATAACTGAGGATGCATGCAGGACAATCGTAAGATCACTCGTTATATCTAAACTAGATTATGGCAATGCTCTTCTTTATGGTGTGAAGGCCACGTCCATGCAGAAATTGCAGAAAGTTCAAAACACCGCTGCCAGGCTAGTGACACATTCAAGGAAATATGAGCATATTACACTGATTCTCATATCCCTTCACTGGCTACCTGTGGCATATCGAACAACTTATAAAATCCTTTTGTACGCCTTCAAAGCACTGCATCAAAAAGCCCCAGCATACATCCAGGAACTGGTTCAGGTATACCGCCCACAACGTACACTCCGGTCTGGAGATTCATTGCGCCTTCTAAAGCCACGCACTCACAGAAGGGTGTATGGTGATAGAAGGTTCGATGTGTCCTCGGCCACCCTGTGGAACTGCCTCCCGCTGAACCTTCGTTGTGAACAATCACTTGCTGTTTTTAAACAAAAGCTAAAAACACATCTTTTTAAACTTGCTTTTGATTTATAATGTATCCAGTTATTTTCTGTTTTAACAAAAATGATAATACAAAAAAAAAAAAACAAAAAAACAAAAAAATTACTAATACCTCCCATTTCGACTTTAGATGATTATTATTTTTGTGACCTTTCAATTTATATAATGTTCGTTTTTATATTGCCCTTGTTTTATATGTTAAGCGCTTTAGAGTAATTATATAATTAGATAAGGCGCTATATAAAAATAGTATAATAATAATAATAAAATAATGAAATTGTTGAAATCAAAAGATGACAAAACTGTTGTACTCATATTTGCATATGACTATGTAAAAACAATATTAGAGCAATATTGGTGTAGAAAGATCATGAAATAAATATTTTAAAGAATAAAAAAATAAAATCAACCTTCCCACCCACACTTTTTTTTTTTTTTTTTTAACGTGGATGAAAATTCAAGAAATTAATATTATGTGGCCAGAAATGTATTTAAATCTTTTGCTATTTTCGAGCAAAATTAATCTATGGTGTATTGTATTATGCTTAATTAGTCGTTGTCTTTAGAGAGTACTGTGACCTGAATAACGATGGCCTCTTCGACACCTGATATTATGGGTTTTTTTTACATTTAGACCTGCCGACTTTTTTGCTCTGGGCCTAATGAAATGAATTTACGATCCAGTTAACATAATCTACTCACTCTTTGGGGGGATAGCTGAAATCCAGGGTATCACTACTGCAAAAGAAAATATCAGCCCGAAACGTGCCATTTTATGTCATATGCTCATACAGTCACTACACGGCTTAAAATTATTATGATATTGATTGCATTGCAAAATATAATGACAGCCAGTGCGGTCCGACCTCCATTCGTATCCAAGATAATTCAGACCAGTACAATCCAACTTCACAATTTAATGAATGCATGGTAAATGTCATAGACTTATGATAAGATTTTATGTTCTCAATTATATGTGTGCACATCTATGTTAATTCATAGGAGTTGTTTCATTGCATAGATCGATCGGAATATTTATCATGCAAGTTCATGATAGCTTGGATATTAGGATCCATTGTGGGGCATTGTTCATTTAAAAACACAAACAATGAAGTTTTAGTGCATGTAATATAGTACATGAAACAACGATGCAGTTTCATAGTCAATGGAAGAGGACAATAGCATTAAGCATCAATTTACAGCAAAATTCTCGGTAACATTTCCACTGTAGCCTAATCTTTCCACAATCGTAGAGAAATTGATGACCTTCATCTCGGCTGGATATTTGGACTGGCGCCTTTGCAGGCGAATCTTCGCCGAAATTATGATGACCTCAACTCTATCTAATCAACATGTACTAATTGCCAAATATAACAGCTTGGGGATTATAAATTTCCAGGACGTCGAAATGAAAGACGGTATGGAATTTATGCCGACATGGATAAGGATATCGGTAAATCTTCTCGCCTTGCATCCAAAGATACGAGTTTAAATCCACCACTTTTCTTTCCATCTGCTTTACACCCAGGTTCTGAGCATCGTTAATGACTTATATCGTCAGCGTTCGTCCTCTTTTTAGGACTGCACATAGTTCTTAACGAACTGAAACATTTGTATTGATGTCAACTTTGTCTTACGTGACAATGGTGTATAAACGTCCACTGTAATCGGTCGTTTCAGCACATCCCGATAGTTGCGTATTGAGGAGAGCAGTAATTTTATTAATATGCGTATCAATTCAATTAATGCGCGCAATAATTGAATTATTGCTCTCTTTAATTGAATTAATGATGTCATTAATTCAACTGATGCGTTGTAAATAAAGATATCTTCAAATGAATTAAAGAGATCATCAAACCATTTATACCGATCTCCAAATTTAAACTTCGCGAGCAATAATTAAATTGATGCGCGCAACAAATCAATTATAATATTGCTCTCATCAATTGAATTAATGCGCGCATCATATCAATTGTTGCTCTCCTCAATTGAATTGATGCGCGCAGGAATCAGTTAGTGCTTTCCTCATATCGTCAATTAATTAAAGATATTTCCAATTAAATTTATGTTAATTTGGCGCTCCATAGATCTTATGCACATACCCCCCCCCCCCCCCCCCCCCTCTAATCCAATGAAAAATTGAACTGTAGAACCAATAATTTCTCCACAATATATGATTTCCCCGACTTCATAAATCGTCCGTTTCTACTTTCTGTAAGCATATTTGAGATACTATTATATGTATTAGTGTATCTCATGTAGTCATCTCAAAAGAAAGTATAAACTGACTTCAGAATGATTTATGAATGTGATTGGTGGGAAAATTATATCTTTTGGATAAATTATTGGTTCTTTAGTCACTTTTCCACTGGGTAAAGGAACGTATGGGGTATGTACACAAAATCTATACGCTGGCTCCTAAAAATTAAAGTTAGCGGAATATGAGACGGTCTCATATTTTGGTCTCTGTCTCAAGTTTGGTGTGCCATAAATAACAATTTCTCCTCTCTGTCTCGATCAGATTTTTAATTCGGTCTCGCTGGAAATTAAGTGTCAAGTTTCGTGAACTTTGCATGTGAGCGAGACCAGATCACTAAACGATCAGAGACGGAATCATCGACTGATCAAAGGCGGTAGCAAGAAATTTAGAGTATACTGACATACCCGTGTTTCATGCACCCTACCGGATTCCGGACCTTCATCTGAAGCAAACGGATGGAGATCATTCATAAGTTGGGAGCAGTACTTTTAAATCACATATTCAGACCCAGCAATGAAAATTTAACATCCTCAATGACTATTGGAAGTTAAGTTTTGTTCAATTTTCCTAGGCCAGGCCATGCACACTGCGCATATGAATATATTGCATAGGATTTGATGTAGGCCTTTTCACATCCTTGTTTTGTTTGAAATATCGAATGTCCCAGAAAACGGTTTCCAAACAGTATAACTTTATATTCAAAGCTAAAATTTAAAACAAAGAGAGCTAATTTCCAAAAATGAGCACTAAATAAACAAATATGTTCGTTTTACAAAATGATGGGAAAATATATGTCCACAGGAGTGTTTGTAAACGAGCATCACAACGTTAGGCTCTATTTGGACGAACTCACTGCTGAGTAGAGTCGTTAAAGTTTAAGACATACTCTATAAACTTCCCTAAGTCTCTGCATGTAGTAAATAAAATGAATATATATAGGATATTCGATGCAATATCCAACAACAAAACATTGTATTTTCTGTTTATTACATTTTCTTACGTTTTCCTTTCGGTCTAACCACTTCCAGACCTCCTTTCAACGCACCCTGTACTGAACGTTCAAAACAATATTGCGTCAAAAACATAAAAAAGGACCTCAAGAAAAATGTAAAGTATATAGAAATAAATACATTTGAACAATAAAACAACTTTGATTAAATTTTACTTTAATATTCAAGTAAAATAACAATAAAGTATATTTTGTTACGTAAGATAAAGGTGGTCGTATTTTTCGCGGATGAATTTTACGACAGTTCCGGTTGTTATTTTCTCAGTGAAAATAACAATTTTCGGTGACAACTGGTCGTTTTAAATGGAGGAATGTGGACGAAATTCTACAGCCTGTTTTAGCACCACTTTTGCAAAAGCATAGGCAAGGAAATGAGTTAATTTTCCATCAGGACAATGCGCACGCACTTTCGGCAAGATTGATACCAAACTTTTTTTTTTTTCAAACGAACGCCATTAACGTCCTTGCTTGGCCCGCTATGTTCCCAGACTTGAATCCAATCAAGCATTTGTGGGACGAACTGGGGAGACGTGTGCGCAGCCTCAGCATCCGCAAAAATAAGGGAGAGCCTTGTTGGGGGAATGGCAGAATATTCATCAGAGGACCATCCGAAATGTTTGTTAATCAATGTCACGTCGCCTTCGCGCCGTCATCACTGCTAATGGAGGTCATACCCGGTACTAGTGAACAAAACCACACTTTTGACGCACCCTCATCGACATTCATCATTTCAACTGTAGCATCTTTGTGAATGAATGATGTTCAAAATCAAAGAATAGTGTTCAGTTAACATGATTTATGATATACCACTATGAATTTATTTATTAGATGTATGAACAAATTTATATATAAAATTATCAAGTGTTGCGCATTTAAAGTCCGTCAGTATATATATATATATATATATATATATATATATATATATCTGTGTGTGTGTGTGTGTGTGTGTGTGTGTTACATTTTCAGCAGTGAAATACTGAAATTTTATCCTTTCAATAAAATTGATATTTTCACAGTGAAAATAACACTTGTTAATCGCACCTCAGACCATGACGCCCCTACCCCTCCAAACCTGTCGCGCTCGAGGACACAATTGTCTGCAAAACGTTCATGTAAACGACGGTAAACTCGACATCTTTCTTCTGCGTTGCTAACGTTAAACCTGGATTCATCTGAGAACACAACATGTGACCAATTTTGACGTTGAGTCTGATACTGCCTTGCCCATTGCAGTCTGTACCGTCGGTGATGCGGTTTAAGACGTAGCCCCTTATAAGGTCTTCTGCAGCGGATCCCATGGCGCTTCAAAATTCTGGAAACGGTTCTAGGATGAATAGGCCTTCCATGACGTCCACTGATTTCTCTCGCTGTGGTCGCAGCGGCCGTAAACCTATTGCACAGATGACGTTGCCGTATGAACGCGTTGCCGTGGCGTTGTCACAAACGGTTGACCAGGTCTTGGGCGATCATTTAGGGATCCTGTCTGATGGAATCGTGATAACAACCGGCTAACTGTACAAGGATGGACATTAACACGCCTTGCAACCTCACGCTGACTAACACGCCTGCTTGCAGCATACCAAGTGCATGATTCCGTATTTCATTGCTTAAGCGCGGCATAGTCTTGGTTTGGAATTTTTTTTCTGTTAGTAGTGTCTATGCTTTCACCAACAATGTTGTTTTATCGCGAAAAACTCCTCTATGACCTTTCCACGTGTTTGAAAAAAAGCCCTGAAAATTTCGTGTGATGCTACTCACAACGCGCAAACAATGAACACATGTAAATCGAAAGATGGGTTTTAAAAATCAAATTAATTTTGCAATGAAAATTTTATATGTAATGTTTTCAATGAATAAATAAAAAAAACAAAACGTGTGTTGCGTTTTTAAAGTCCATCAGTATATATATATATATATATATATATATATATATATATATATATGTCTGTGTGTGTGTGTGTGTGTGTGTGTGTGTGTGTGTATTCACTGAACCCAATGTCAAATGCGCGAGTTTAGAAAAGTAATTTTTGAATGTATGTATATTTTAATCAATATTAAAGGAATTACTTTTATAAAATTTTTTTTGAATGTATGTATATTTGAATTTCCCAAGAAACATTCTGTACTTTGATTATATCTTAGAAGATGCATCGAAAAGTCATCACCGTGTCGGTGCCCTTCCCATGCATACATCTATCTGTGGGGAGGAGAAGCTACTTGCCGGACTCAGTATTAAACTAGCTGATTGGATTTAAACCAGAATCCAAAAGATCCTTTCATCGGATCTGTCCGGACACCATTACACAGGCCACGTGAATTTCACTTTTTCATTTCACATGAATCTTGCGTGAATTCACTATAACATTTCACACGAATTCCATGAATGTGAATTTCAAGTGAAAAGCGACTCGTGTGAATTTCAAGTGAAAAGCGACTCGTATGAAATTCAAGTGAAAAGATTCACTCGAATTTTATGTTTATATGTGAAAAAAATTTCACATGAAGTTCTATTTTTAGAAAAACTCAGCATAAAATATACGTTCAAAATCTACCTCCAGCGTGAAATACAAATTACGTCTATGGACATTTCATTTGCCTGGAGGTATGAATTTAGCAATGATGGTTCTCGTATATCGTTCTAAGTAAAATAAATTATTCACGATAAAGATAATCGATTTTGCTAATACTTGTCACTGAATATGAATTCTCTCTCTCTCTCTCTCTCTCTCTCTCTCTCTCTCTCTCTCTCTCTCTCTCTCTCTCTGTGTTTGTATGTGTGTTTGTGTGTGTGTGTGTGTTTGTATGTGTGTGTGTCTATGTGTCTGTGTGTGTGTGTGTGTGTATGTATGTATGTATGTGTGTGTGTTTGTATGTGTATGTATGTGTGTGTGTGTGTGTGTGTGTGTTTGTATGTGCGTTCCCCCTTTTTTATTCATTAGGTGTCTTCACACTTTCATTGGTTGCATTATATATAGTCTAAACAATATTCAACGTCAGTATCATACAAAGAATGTGAATATATGAGGCTAAGAAACAAGCTAATAGCTTGCTCTCTATTCTTGTCCACAATATTAAAAAACCAGCCAACAGACTTCGGTATATTAATCCTGCTCTCTATTCTTCTACGTGAGAGTTTTACTAAATATCATTATGCCCTCGCAAAGCATTGCGAGAGGACCGGGGATATAGTAATGGGGCCGTTCTTGTGTTGGGGAGTATGTGTTCGAGTGTATGCAACGCCGAGCTTGTGAACACTCTACAGGACACATTTCTTGCACGATTGATTTGATACTTCACATGTAGCTTCGTTATCAAAAGTAGACGAACTCCGCTAATGTAGGGGTGAAAAGGTTGAAGGTCAAGGGATTCGTAGAAAAAGCTTGTAAACACTTTACAGGCCACAGTTTTTGCTCGATTGATTTGATTCTTCAAATGTAGCTTTGCTATAGAGAGAGGAAGAACCATATTGATTTTGGGGCCAAAGGTCAAGGTCACTACGAGACTTCATAGAAATAACTAATATTTACTGATTGCCTATATTGTAAAGGGATACTCCGCATTGCGGACCTCTTGTTTATATAATATCTAATATCGAATCACTGTGTGCAGCTTGTGAATAAAATTAATATTTATTTCTAAATGTAAAATACAGTGTTTATATATATATATATATATATATATATATATTTATATATATATATATGTATGTGTATATATATATATATATATATATATATATATATATATGTATATATGTATGTATATATGGGCAATAAATATTTTCACTTCCTGGGTAAACATTTACACTACCTGCTATTTGTGCATTAGATTAAAGGAAAAAATATAAATTCCAAGCAATTTTTACAGAGACAATACATTATAAATGATAATTAGTTAGGAAAGCGTTTGTAACGTTTTGATCAATGAGAAATACATTTCAATTTGTCACTTGAACCGTACAATACAAAAATCTAGGGAGAGTATATAACTTAAAGCAATATAAGCTGCCAAAATTGCAATTTTTTATAGTGGCATTAAAAGAGGTTAAATGAACGTTGATATGATTGGAAAAAAAAGAACTGCATCGAATTTCCTCTCTTATGCATCGTTTACACACCTTTACGTGATGAAAAATATATTCCTCGACATTCCGTTTGAACCTAACAATGGCAGCTGATTAATCGTCGGCGACAATCCCGAAGATAACCGATGTTGACACGAATGATTCTGATGCTGATCGGGGTGGATCGGGTTGTATCCGGGTCATTAAAATATGGACGGCGAGGTGAGATAAAATTCTAGTTACCATCATTATTTTGGCACTGTTAACGATGTTATATTTTTTTAAGTTATCATAGTATGTTTTTTAGTTATGATAGTTTTAAGGGATCGCTCGAAACATTACGCAAAATTCCAAAGCCGGCTTTCTCCCTCGCTTCGAACCTTTCGTGTCAGACATCTTTCGTGCTTACCGGAAATATTGCGCTTGCGCATTTGATTTTGCCGAATGAGTTCAACTTTAGGTCATTGCATACGGAAATAATGTCGGGAAAATTAAGGTACGGGAAGACTTCATTTCAACTGTCGAACATTTTTGCATTTAATGCCAAAAATACAACATGTCAAAAGTTTAATCGATAAAATCAGGTATTAGAAGGTAGATGTTTACAAAATTTTCGATTAAATTTTAGGACCCCAAAATAACAATTTTGACAGCTTATATTGCTTTAATGTATGAATTTATTTCTCACATATATCATTTCTACATTCTAACAAGAAATGCTCAAGGTACTTTTTATTGATCCATAATTACAAACTGATGAGTAATTTAAGTTTCTGAGAAATAGACGTAGGTTAAGACTGTTACACCTTAGTTAGTTTAGTATGAAGTATATTACTAGTCCTAGTACTAATATAATAAGAGTTTCATGGGCCACATCGCTCACCTGAGTGACCTTGGTCTATGTTTAAAGATTTTCCCAATATATATTCACATGTAATACTTGGATCCCCTAATGTGACCTCACCTTACCCAGAGGGCCGTGATTAAAATAAACTTGCATCTGCACTATGTCAGAAAGCTGCCACGTAAATTTGAACTTTTCTGGATTAGTAGTTCTTAAGAAGATTTTTAAAGATTTTTTCCTATAATTTAGCATGTAAAACTTTGATCCCCTATTGTGGCAACACCCTTCCCCGAGGACCATGATTAAAAAAACAAACCACTTGAATTTGCACTACTCAGGAAGCTTCCAAGTAAATATACCCCCCCCCCCTCCCCGCCCCTTCACAGTGGTACTTGAGAAGAGTTTTAGATGACCCACCCTGTTTTTACATTTTTTGTGATGTCTTTCATTTGAAGGAGGCATGGCCCTTCATTTGAACAAACTTGAATCTCCTTCACCCAAGTATGATTTGTACCAAGTTTGATTGAAATTGGTCCACTGGTCTTGAGTAGAAGGTATATTTTCGCATAAAGCTTTGCTCCCTTACTGTGGTCCCATCGTACCCCTAGGGGTCATGATTTTAACAAACTTAAATTTACACTATGTCAAGAAGCTTCCACATGAAGTTGAATTTTTCTGGTCCAGTGGTTCTTGAGAATGACCCCACACTATTTTTGCATTTTTGTTATTATTTCCCCTTTGAAAGTGGCATGGCCCTTCATTCGATCAAATTTGAATTTGCTTTACCCAATGATGATTTGTACCAAGTTTGAAATTGGCCTGATGATTCTGCAGAAGAAGATTTTAAAACTTTGTCAATGTATTTTTGTTTTTCTCTATTATCTCCCCTTGGAGAAGGACGTTGCCCTTCATTTGAACAAACCTGAATCTCCTTGATCAAAGAATGATTTGAACCACGTTTGGTTGAAATTGACCCTGTGGTTCTGGAGAAGAAGGTGAAAATATGAAATGTTTACAGACAGGCAGACGGACGACAGACAACAAGTGACCAGAAAAGCTTGAGATTTCAGGTCAGGTGAGCTAAAAATGGATTGAGAGTCAATATTTAAGACGACTTTGAAATACTGTAATGACGACTTGGTTTGTATTGATTGGGATAATTTATTCTAAAGTCGTATTGTGCCCGGAGAAAATGGATTATAGTCCTGATAATATATATGTGTTCTTGTCCGGATTTCTGACGGTTCGCGAATTGGTTTTCTGAGTATTGTAAGCGTGGTTCGTGCTTTTATGAATATATTTGTCAGGTAACTAGGAGGCTTGTGGTGATAAATGTTGTGTAATTGTATAAGTTGATGGTTTTTTCCAGACGCTCAGCAAGCGTTTCTCATCCTGTTGGCACGTTAAAGAAACCTCACTGCTGCGGCCCTGAGCGCTAAGCATAGGTCTCTATTTGTAGCACTTTACCTACAGCTGGTGATATGTCAATTAATCTTGGTTGCGATTCGGCCCGGCTGGGTATTTGGACTGACGCTTTCACTGATTAAATGTTTCAGACCATTTTGACCTTTTCACTCTTCCTCCCCTTTGAGCGGAAAAGATACATCACTTGCTTCGTACGTAGTACCTACCCCCTCAACCTTCTGGATCCTCCCCTCTAATTAGTTATTACAATACAAGATCTTGAGTGATAACTTACTTGAATGAAATACAAACTATATATTACTGACTATAGTAGTAAACTGGATTCGTATAGTTCATCCACAAAATTATACTACTGCGATTCCAAATAAAAGTGTTTGTTAACATGAACGTCATTTTTTGTGAAGCTAAAACCATGCATACCTTATAATTTGTCTGAACTATTACATGCATCCAAATACGGTCATCAGATTGTACACATTGAACAGGACTCTTGTAAAATTCTGTTAAAAACTTAACGTTTGGATATTTTATTTCTGTGAAATTTTACACATCGAAATACAGATTTACAAAATTTGATCCTTGAATAATTACAGTATCCATTGATCTAGAATAATCGAAATTATTCTAAAATATCTAGTCTATGTAAAATATACACTCTAAATTCATTGACACTTGCATTACACGTGTTGCAAGTACACGTAACAGGTGCGCATTGCACACGGACCTTTGTATATTTACACGTAACAGGTGCGCATTGCACACGGACCTTTGTATATTTACACGTAACAGGTGCGCATTGCACACGGACCTTTGTATACTTACTCTGACCACATTCCGCGCCCAAATGCAAACAACAATTAATTATTCATTTTTGTTGTTATGAAGAAACAAATTGTTTTATCAAAAGTATTTCAAGTTCTTGAAAATTTAACTTTGACTTTAATATTTGGCTTTAATACTCTTAACGCAAAACAAGGTCGTTATACACGTAACAGGAACTTAGATATTAATACACCCCCCCCCCCCCTGAAATTTGACAGAAATAAAAGTAGAACCTAAATTTTATCTTTGAAAATACACGCTTCTTGAAGTATGCCGACGTGAAGTGACACAAATCAAAAACTTGAAATTTACATGTATTTCTAGATCTTAAATCACGGCAACGCCGGCCTATTCGTACAGTGCCCATTTTTTTCACTTCTCTTTACCACTGAAGATAGTTTCGCCAAATGTTCATTGAAATGGGATATTTCAGATATGGAAATTTAGGGAATAACTATCTTATCACTTGTTACTTGCGACCATTAATGCTGATTTAAGTAATCTGCATTTTGATTGGCTAATGCACCGAAGTTGGAGGCAAGATAAACGAGCATTAACAAGACGGAAAGTTTTATATTGTGACATGCAATAGGAAAAAAAAAAACTCAACAAAACACGACGTATACGCCAAGCAAAACGCCTGAATTACATCTTCTCATTGCTAACTCGTTGTCGTTAAAAAGTTTGCGATCGTTAAATCAGCACGAATTTATCAACTGGTGTTCAATACATTAAGTTTTTTTTGTATATTTTACAGACAGCTGTTAAATATGTATACTAGCATTTTGTGATTGTGTATTTTGCGTAGCCTGTGGATCTAACTTTAAACCAATCTTAAATTGTTACTCAGTTATAGTCTATATCACCCAGATCCTTCAGGCCATGCCAGAAAAAAAAAGAAATACATACTGTTCAGAATTTTAAAATAGTCAGTATGATAAATGGATTTGAATAAAAGCGCGTCAATAATTAATCACAATTGATAAAAAAGAGTTAGAAATTAATGTGTTAATATTTTTTCAAAGAAAACAATAAATTATAAATCTTTCTTCCTACTCTTTCCTTGGACAGAATGCCATACACCCGTTGACAACGCTGTTATCAGCATCTGTAAGCTGGTTAACATGCGATTAGATTATGCATTTCCATTAAACTATTAGCCCTCACCAAAGTGATTCAAACCTGTATGCATGCATATTCAACAGAATAATTGTATGTGCAAATATACAGCCATTCAAACTTCTTATGTTGTGTCTGGCCTGTGTTTTTCTAGATGTATGGTTTAACGGTTTTGCTACTAAAGGTTTTTTTTCAGGTTATTTCAAGCAGCTATGAGTATTTCCTCCTCATGACTCAAACACCCATAAATTATGAACACGGAAACTAATGACGCAATAATCAATAGATGTAAACAGACACAAATGATGCAATAATTAGCAAACGTACAGAACACACGAATTCAAAATTACGAGTTGGGTAAACATGGGGCTCTGGACACACCTAGAAGTTAGATCATGAGCATCGGACTTACATTTTCATTTTAAACAAGATTATCACCAGTATCAGTGGGAATTTAGCTGTTTAAGTCCAGTATACGGATAGAGTAGTTCCTTGCGGAAGCACTATTTTATAAAAGGAGTGATTCGGTAAGGATAGGATAATGATTTCTGCCAGAACTATTTTGTCCATATGCTGTATTGGTTGCGAAACCCCCTATGGTTGATCATTTTTAACCAAAAAAAAAAAACCAAAAAACTTTTAGGGCTTTACCCTCTCCTTTTTTAGGGGGCAAAAAAAGTGCAATCTTGGATTGCAACCTCATTTTGAAAATTTTCTGAGTATATTCACTAATCGTATTTTCTGCATGTATTTTCTAGAATCTTAAGATGTTCGCCTTCGTTCATGATTCGGTCTGGATGAAAATTTTGATTATATAATTGCTTTCTGAATATAGGTGTTTAGAAATTCTAGTGTGAATATAGGTATTTAGAAATTCAAATGTGATTAATGACTTGGACATATTTATTTTATTCCTTATGGGAGTTTTGATATTGATCACTGTTCGTTATCTTCATCTTTTCTTGAGGAATATAAGACAGAACTTTTTATGGCGAAAAATGTTAGATATGTTGACAGCATCCATTCCTTTTAAATGTTCAAGGACGACACGGCATGTTTCAGAAGTATGATCATCCATAACCCGTTTAAAGCCCCTGTGATGGGCATCATACAATAAGTAACCAGCCTATCCCATTTCCGATTGACCGAGACGGTCACAATTTTCAGTTCTTGTTTCAATACATGTTTTATACCTGGGTAAAAAAATGCACGCGTATCGAGTCACTCTTTAATGTGATATTGAATGTCAAACATGGCTAGTGATGCAAAGGCATCCTTTTTCATCTACAGTTGTCCCAAAGATGTCTCTTACAAAATTCGAAAAGAATTGAAACGGAAGTTATCAGGAAAAGGTTTAAAATGTTCAATGGTTAACACATGACGGACGATGCACGACGGCGGACACAGACCAGTTGCAATAGGTCACTTGAGTTTACTCTTTGATTGCTCTTTTGCTTTGCTAATCCTCTAATTCCGATTTATTGTTGGTATAAATATATATACCTTGTACCAAAAATGAACCGATTATATCCAGGAAAAAACTCGGAAAGACGATCATAGTGCTTTAGAATTTGGTAGATCACTTTTCCAGATTTAATGAGTACATGCGAGATTTTTCTTTGCCCAGTATTGCCTGATGAGAAAACAATAAATCCGCTGCTAGTAATCCGCCAGACGTTACAGTGCCTGCCAGTTATTAAGTCACCAGGGAGGTGCAGATGTACAATTAAGGAGGATAACAAGACTACCTTTCTCTTAGTCAATTTATTACCAACGGCGGTCAGTATGTATTGCAACATAACAGACAATGTACAAAATTTAAAAATGATGCAGTATTGCAGAACTCAAATGATAATATAATAATAATAATAATGCACTTATATAGCGCCTTATCTAAATATACGCTACAGCGCTTTACACTATACTAAAATGCAAATCAAAATTATACAGAATACATAAAATCACTTATTAATACCAGATATCAATATCGCACAATGAACAGTTGAAACTATGAAAGAAATAAGCTAGAGAAAATTAGAAATTAATTTATATTATAGAAATCATAAAATGTCAAATATGTGCTAGAAAAACTTTACATTCCATTCATGGATAAAGTACAAAATTTAACAAGAGGCCCATGGGCTACATCGCTCACATGTGTTACCTTGGCCTGCTGTTGTTAAGCTATTATGGTTTGTTTAAAAGAACCTTTCATTTAATCTTTATTTCCATGAAAATTGTTGACCTCATATTGTGGTCCCAACCTAGCACCTAAGGATCACGACATAATCAAACTTGAATTCACACCAAATGAGGATGTCTTATTACCAATATGAATTGAATTGTATTACCATCAGAAATCTATGTACAACATGTGAAAGCTCTATCTTAAAAAACCAGGAGTTGCTGAAAGGTTAGGTTTTCTTAAAAGTTAGTCAAACTCCAAGTTCAAGATCAAAAGTTATGAGTAAGGTTAGAGTTTTGTAATGGATCAATCCCCAAGGTCAAGATCACAAAGTCAAATATCTTAAACGAAATGCAAGGCCTTACAATAAGGAATTTATATGCAAAGTAGCGCTAGGTGAAACTCAAAGGTCAAGATCACACGGTTAAAAACTTTGATACCGAAAAAGGTCTTATCACAAGGAATGTACATATGAAATATGAATACCATGTCACTCATTATTCAAAGGCTATAAGCAAAGTTAAACGTTTGGACAGAACGACAGGGCAAAACTGTATGTCCCCTACTATTGTCGCGGGGGCATAGAAACTTGAATTCACACAACATGGGAACATATGTATATGATTTAGTGTCACCTTGCTACTCTTGAAAAGATTTTAAAAAAAATTAATCTCCTGTATATTCCCATATAAAACTTTGATCTCCTATTGGGGCCCGACCCTACCCTCGGGACCCCTGAACTGAAGAGATTTGCACATCAATATGACTAATTACGGCCCTGTTGTTACCGAGATGAAGATTTTTAAAGATGTTTCTATATATATTCCCAAATGATACTTTGATCCCCTATTTTGGCCCTACCCTACTTCAAGGGCCAATTTGAGTAAACTTGAGTCTGCACTACCAAGGAATGCTTGCATATTAACATGACAAACTATGACCCTGTTGTTCTTAAGAAGATTCTAAAATATTTTTCCCATTATATTTGCATGTAAAACTGTGGCCCCACCCCTCCCCAGAAACCGTGATTTGCGCAAACTTGAATCTACTTTGTATTAAACAGCATTCAATATGTAAATTTCAACTTTTTTGGTACAGTGGTTCTTGGGAAGAGAATTCGCAAAGATTTTCTCTATATACTGCTATGTAAAACTTTGATTGTTGTCCTACCTACTCACAGGGCCATGGTTTGAACAAACTTGAATCTACACTATATCAGGAAGCTTTCATGTAAATTTGAACTTCTCTAGCCTAGTGGTTCTTCATAGATAAGTTTTTTTTGAATCCCTAAATGCAAAATTTCAATCTCTTATAATGGGCTTACCCTAACCCTGGGGTTATGGTTACAAACTTGAATCCACTCTATGTCAAAAAACTTTCATGTAAATTTCGAATTTTTTTTTACGTCCGCCTAATTTTGCATTTTCTTGATTATCTCCGTTTTGAAGAGGGTATGGACCTTCATTTGTATAAACTTTGAACTCCCGTCACCGAAGTATGATGTGTACCAAGTGTGATTGAAAATTGCCCAGTGGTTCTGGAGAAAAAATGAAAATGTAAGAAGTTTACGGACAGACAGTCAGACAAACAAAAGACGATCAGAAAAGCTCGCTCAAGCTTTCAGCTCATGTAAGCAATATACACATTGAAAAAAAGTATCTCAACAAATTTTTTCATATATATATATATATATATATTCAGTCCGTACCTTTTTTACACTATGTATGTATTCAATTATCTGTTGAGACAAACTGGACATATTAAGTGGCGGTCATCACCATTCTGTCATCAGATCTGTACAATTGTCAGAAGGTATCAGTTAATAAATGACGTCAAAGATCTGGAAGATCCCGTACAATATGTGTCCGGGAGGACACTGAACTCAGAAGGATGGTTAAAAGAAACCTTAGGCAATAAACAATAGTTTAGTTTTAAAAAGGACATGGTTGTCATATCGTTTGTTTTCAACGAAAATCACGCGGAATCGACTGAAGTCATTTGGCTATCGCATAAGAAGATCCATAAAGAGACCATTGCTTACATTCAACCATAAAGCAACACGTATGGTATCAAGTTAGTCAACATTGGAACCTGGCCTCTTGGAGAAAAGTCTGTTGGTCAGACAAGAGTCCCTGTTCACTACATATCACAGATGGACTAAGTTGATCTTATCACGGTTAGGGGCAATCTTAATGTACAGAAATTACCAAAAAGACATTCTAGCTGCAAACTTTGACAATCACCCTCTTCGACCAAGACCAGAGTCATGGATGACAATGCCAGACTACATCGTGCTCATTTTAACGTAACGAGTCAGTTGTGACACTACAACGATCTGCTAAAAGTACAGATTTAAACCCTGTTGAGCATATTTGGGACATCAATGGTCAATGAGTTCGTCAAAGAACACCTCCACTTCAAATATTTGATGAACTGACACAGGCAATGTATCAGGAGTGGCTAGTTCTACTGCATCAAATTCAACGTTTGATCAGATGCTTGAGAAACCGTGCAGAGTCTGTTATATAAAGATACAGGCATAGTTATTTACTGTAAATTCCCCTCAAAATATCATGTCATTTTATCTTTGAAAAAGAATGACAATGAATACAATTACTGATAGTGTTTTTAAAAGTTTTTAGAGATAGAGTGATGCTATCAAAAATAACGTCAAACATCAAAACTGTTATCATCTTATTGCGTGAAATTAAACATCATACTTAGGCTAAGAGTAAAAAAAATAAAGAGCTGGCGTTACGAAATTCCACATTTCATAGACAATGTACAAAATTCAAAAAAATGATGTAACGTTGTTGAATTCAAATACATTCCACATTTCAACCTTCTGTTAATTCATAGAACCAATGGTTAGATGTCATAGACAGAGCTAACATAATGATCGAGAAAAAATGAAACAAGACACACTACCTGTATATAGAATATCGCCTGATAATACACTTGTGAAGTGTCTTTTACAAAGAAGGGCAAATATTGTTTACACATTGATAATGGAATATAGAGCTTGTAAAAACATGTCAAAAAGTTTTATTTTGTTTACTTGATTAAAGTATATTCAAGAATTACGTGTCACAATTAACATTTAGATGTGATTTGATTACTACGTATATTTAAAATAATCTTTTAAGTGAAATGTGTTCCTGATGAAGCATGCTGTGCTCAACCCGGAAATCAAGGCAAATTACATTGTTTCTATAATATTTATGAGATTAATATACAACTTAAAGAATAAGAGAAATTCAACGCTAACCAATTATTTTAATGCACGGCATATTCGCAGTGTTCCAGACTTCTCATCAATCGCATTGCTTACACTGTAGATTGGTGACGGTTTGAGTGCTTAGTACATTTAATATCAAAATGAACAATGCCCAGATGATGGACTCCGATGTTTTATGATGTATGCTGCAAATACATAGAAGTGTATGAAATACACCAAATTCACTCCCTCACCCAAATCACGTGACACATTATATACATTCATAACGAGACTACACAGAAACCGTTTTTTTCTTTAAATTAAAGGAAAACCACGTGATAATAACTCAGAAACGATTAATTACCAATAAATTAATAAAACCATCACAATAACTGTAGAGGCTACTGTCAGCACTGTAACAGTGCAAAATAATCCCCGGTCCAGTTTCTCCGCGAATTCCCGTCCCAGGGATCGGCGTTTCCGGCGTCTCCTCCAATTTTCCAGTTTGTACCGAAGTTTGCGACAACAATCGTTAACGTCCGAGTCGGAGTGATCTGCCGAGTCCTCCACCTCCATGTAATCTTGCAGAAGCTTTTCTGACGAAGGTCTGGTGGTGTCCTTTTTGATACCGGAAGTTTTACGACATCTGTTGTTGTTGATACTTTTTGACCGCTGAACGTTATAAACACGAGAATTGTGCACCTCGCTGATAAGTTTCGGTATGGCCTGTATATCGGCGTGATGGTGAAAGTGCAGGACTAATACTGTTGATGCTACGGATAATCCACTCATAGACAACAAGATGGTCAAGTATACAGCTGCAATGAGAAAAAAAGCCTAATTTTAATTCCTTGTTGGTATAATTATCTTGATACGCATTATACTGCAAACACAATAATTTATCCAAAGTTAATAAACTTGCATTAGAATTTGATTACCCAGAATGGATACGCTGTTGGAGGTTTTTGGCATCACTTCGTTGACTACACTCATAAATACGGTAAAGGACAGTAAAACTGTAACCGCCAAGGTCATCTTCTCTCCTGTGTTAGTCGGAAGCATAAAAACCAAGACGTTCAGCAAAGACAGCATTGAGATGGGAAGCATTGTAGAAATTATGTAATAAACGGGACGCCTTCTCAGTTCAATGATGGCCTCAGCCCCGGGGAGGATTTCCCCCACATTGTAACTTCCATCCTCCGGAGAAAATGCCTTTACTAAAGTTCTGACCAAGTCCCATTCACCATTGGGATAGTAATTTGTCGTGTCGATGGAGTCGCTAGCTACTGATACTTGCAGTGACCTGTTGGTGTGCATCCACGACATGAGACGAATTGAACAATGTTGACTGTCAAATGGGTATTTAGCGATGTTAACTTCACAGATTGTCTGAGTTATTAGTCCCGGCTCCCATATGAGATAGCCATTATGGTCTAGATTTAACAACATCTTGTCTATACCAAGCTCTCTGTAACCAAACGCTCTGAAAAATATCAATATAAAACATTCAAACGTTTACTGAAATAACGTTCCTAGAGATGATTTAGCGTCTGCAGATTCTTCCGTACACTGAGCACTCGTCCTCGGGGGCATATGTTATCACCCACGTGCTGACTCAGTTTCATGCACTAGTAGTGGGATTGTAATAAGTCTTGCAGAAAATGGACCTTCGGGACATTTTGCAGTGTTTTCTAATATGTAGATATATTTATTGAATAATATCTAATAAAGCATTCGTTGTCAACAATATATGGTTAAAATTGGTCTTTCAGCTTTGTAGTTCTCGTAGGAGAATACAACATTATAGACTTGCGTCAACACCTTATACAGGGGCTTGCGTGGCCGAGTGGTTAGAGCATGACGCTCAAAGTCACAAGGCCTCTCACCTCTAGTCGGCGCGGGTTCGATTCTCGCTCGCGCCGACATATGCGAGGAAGTTTGCCAGTTTACTTTCGGAAGTTCGGTGGTCTCTTCCCGGGTATCTGGGTTCTCTCCTCCACCTACAAAAACTGGACGCCACCAGATTACTGAAAAAGTGTTGAGTGTGGCGTAAAACAAGAAATAATCAATCAATCAACACTTTATGCCTGTACTCCACCAGGACCGTAGAGTGCTCAACTAGCCCAAAATAAAATGCTTTGCTAAATTTTATTACCAACTGTTTGATTTCATTTTTCAGTTATTAAGAATCTCACAGAGGATCGGAATTATATCCCAAGTGCAAGATATGAGACGTTTATAAGTCTTTTACATGTATAGAGAAGATGTAATTTTGGTCTCACATCGAATTTTTTGGATAGAAAGTGTGAAATGTGTAAAGTCCAATTCTTTGCTAAGAATACATTTATGCAAAAGGAAAGATATGGCCCCAATTTTGACAAATGATCAAGGACAAAAATCTTAATGATTGCATGTATTTAGTAAGCTAGATCATGTCTACCTCAAAATAAGTATCAGTTTTAAATTATGATACATTTTCAAGTTCACGGGAAGGTCAAAAGTTAATGAAAATTCCAAATTTCCTAATTTTTGGTTAAAATTTATAATTTAAAGCATATGTTGCTTCACAAAATATGTAGCACGCACTTGTCTCTTTTCAGTCTTACATATTCTGTACATGTGTATCAGCTGCAACTTTGGTATGAAAATGGTACAAACCGTGTTTTCCTCAACAATCCCTCTCCAAAAAAGCTATTTTCTCTTAAACTGAATTAAATATGCAACAATTGTTTGACTTTAAACACTTACATTTCTAATCCATCATCTTGAAATACGTTTTTAGAAAAAGGTTTCATGGTTTAAAGTCTTTTCTGAGATTTACTACTAACTGAAAATGGGCGGCCACACGGGAGTCTTATTCTACCTTGTACTTTCGACTCTTGTCTAAACTTCTGAATGTTGATATGATTGTAAAATACTATGAAAAGAAAATGTTGACAGCGAGATAGCTGAACATACAAATGAATATTAAAATGTTTTAAAACATCGATAATGTCATCGGCAAATATACAATATTACCAAACTTTAATTCGGTTTGATTGGAGTTTAAACAATACCGTTGATTTGTTAAAATTCCCCTCGTAGTTAGTGGGTTACATTCTGCCGTTGACCAACATACGTCATGAGCTGGAGTGTCTTTACACACCATTCATGGTAAATATTGATACACTATAAAGCGATGTACTTTGTAAAAGCAGCTAGAAATGGTGAAGAAATTTGAAGATGTGAGGAATCTAATTTCCCATGGAACTATGATGGTATACCTCTATCATCCACAAAGGTCAAAATGATTTTTTTTAGGTAGTTAGGTCATATATCATATTAACTTTTTCTCTGTCAACAAGATTGTTTGATTGTTTTGCGTCCCGTCGCGAATTTTTCACTCATGTTGAGACGTCACGAGCTGTAGGTGAAGTACCACAAATTCAGACCCACGCATAGTGCCCAGGGCCGCAGCAATGATGGTTCTTTAACGTGCCACGCCTACCACAACACGGGAACTCCGCCCCAAAAGCCATATCCTAAAGACCCTTGGTTCTCACTTCTAAGTGCTGAGATGGTAAGTGGGGGGGGGGGGGGGGGCGAACTCACGACCTCCCGTTTACGTTACGAACGTCCTAATCACTGAGCTACCGCGAACGGTTCTATCAAGTAGAAAACATGTCGACGATTCCTATCTTTGTAAATGAACCCCCCCCCCCCCCAAAAAAAAACAAACAAAAAAACCAAAAAACCAAAAAACAAAAAACAAAAACAAACAAAAAAAAACAAAAAAAAAATAATAAAACAAAATAAAAACAAAACACCCCCCCCCCAAAAAAGAAAAAGAAAACCACCAACAAAAACCACAACTAAACGAAATGACTTTTTTATATACTTTTTTTTCATTTTACCTTTGACCGGTCTCCATATTCATGAGTGAAAAATTCTCGAGAGGGACGTTAAACAATATATAACAAATCAACCTTTGACCGATGCTGCTCTCTACAATTATAGTTTCAACCAATCAATGGAATGAATTCCAAAACATTATGTTTTCATGTTCACGTCAGTAGTGATTGATTTAACTTCCTCTCGAGAATCTTTCACTCATATGGAGACGTTACCATTGCCGGTGACGGGCTGCAAAATTTAGGCCTATGCTCGGCGCTTACGACCTTTAAGCAGGTAGGGATCTTAATCGTAACAACCCTGGTGTGACACGGGACCTCGGTTTTTGCGGTCTCATCCGAAGGACCTCCCCAATTAATCGCCTCTTACGGCACGCAAGGGGTACTGAGGACCTAATCTAACCCGGGTCCCCTCGGGCTCGTTATTTAGTGTCACGTACTTAATCTAAACACTACCTAAGTGGGTTTTTTAACTTTTGTGGTTGACATTAAATCATAAAATTTAATGACATTTAAAATTTAACTGGCAATACCTAATATACCATTTCTTCCTTGTATTACATAATGCATTACATTGATTCGCACATGTAATAATATTTATAGGAGTGCGTTATTATAGATACTACAAATTATTTCCTAAACATTTCCCCAATCTCTACTGACAGACGATGATTTACAGTGCAAAATTTCATGAATATTTTATGAATCAAATTTTTCAATACGTGAAATCTACAATAGTTGAAAAAGTAATTATTTGTGCAGAATTCACCGAGAAACCGAGAAATCGGCCCAAAATTTAACAATTACAACAATACAACCAACATGGTTTGTTACAAGGAAGGCGAAGGGGACTGGGCCTTACAAGAAATAAAAAAGAGTATGGACCATTCAGAAAATTCCATCTATTACTCGCCAGTTCACACGGCTTTAGAAGATCTATACGAGCTTTATGGAGAACGTTTCCTATCAAAACGACATACAGTAAAACACGCTTATAACGAATTCACGTTTATTGTATATTCGCTATATTTACTGTATAACGAAGTTTGGTTTCAACAAACTGTTTTCGCCGGCCCTGGAGGTTTAGTTTTATTGTATAATTAAGTGTGATTATAATGAAGGTTTTTCGCTGGCCCTTGAAGTTCTGTTTTACTGTATAATTAAGTATGGTTATAACGAACTGTTTTTTGCCGGCCCTAAGGGTTCGGTTTTATTGTATAATTAAGTCATACATGATTATAACGAACTGTTTTTTGCCGGCCTTGGAGGTTCCCTATAACCGTTTTTTTTTTTTTTTGCTGTATAAGAATATTTATGTACCAAACTGTTTCCTTCTGCAACGAACTCTACAACTAGAAGTATTATCTATGAGACTACAAAAACAATTGCTTTGTCGATGACCACAACTGCCCCAACTTGCATGAGAGAGAGAGAGAGAGAGAGAGAGAGAGAGAGAGAGAGAGTTAATCTCTTCATATATGAACAAAGTATGTCATTAAATATAGGAACAACGTGTTTACATAGTGTGATGTCATCACTTCTTTTTCTGTGTTGATATGTATATACATTTGTGTGTACATGTATATTTTCAAGCTGTCCCTCGAGAGCCCTTGAATGGAAATACAATATGTTCTATGAAACAAGAATGTTGCATCAAAAGAAGTTTCTTAATATTGTGCAAAAAAATACGAAGAAGACAAAACAATTGACTTATTGACCTAGCATGCAAGATTTCAGATCTTCTCGTCGTGGATTATTAATCCCCGTAACACGCACGTAGTCAAAAATGTATTTCACCCCCCCCCCCCCCCCCCAAAAAAAAGAGAAAAAAAAACCCACGGCAAATGCCGAGGAGCGTTTGGCTTTATAGATTTCTTCTGCAAAGGAGTCCAGTCTTTTTATTATTCAATCGTAACCAGACTGAGACCCAAAGTATATATAATCTATTATTCAAACAAAACTGTTTTCAGAATTGATAAGACAAACTACACAAGTATTTTTTTTTTAAAACGAAATTGGAGATAAAATGTTATCTGTTAGACAGTGTCTTCATCAATGGTAAGTGCGGGTTGCTATAACTAGGAAAGTTAATGGTTCCCATCTTCTCATTTATATAGGGAGGTGTTCTACTCAAGACACGAGAGTCCATCTTGATTGTTTCAAATATAAATCCCGGAAAAGTTTTTTTGTTTTTTTTTTGAAAGATGTGGAAAGATGATAAATATGCTGCAGCTTCAAGGCCCGCGAAACGATATCTTAATTATCATAAATCTAAAATCAAAATTGATTATAAGTAGGTAATACACATCTTGAGTATTGATACGATACTGACAATCCGTTGGGAAAGTAGTCGATATATATACATCTCGATGACATTCAATTTGGAAATGGTTTAATTAACGTATAATTGATGGCCCCGGGGTACTTCAAATTAGAAAATCAAAAAATACTGTATAATTTGAAATTTATGTCTATACAAAGTACACGAGAGTATTGAATCTTACTGTTCAAAACAGCTTTGTAAATACGTTTACCTCAAGACTTCGTGATATTATATTAGACTTCGACATGTAAACAACTCACTTTATCTGAAAATCCTCCGAAATAAAATTTTTGATGGACCTATTTAAAGTGCAAATCTGTAAACATATTCCAGCATTAGTATGGCAAAAATACTTCAGCTACCAATGAAAATGTGTACTTAAAAAACGACATAACTATATATAATAGGAGTAGATTCAACTTTTTTCTATTTATTTTAGAAACACTTCATTTATCTGTCCTTGAGATTGGCAATATGTTCGAGTTTAAGTTATCACTGGTCTCATGTATATTGGAGGAGAGGTAACGAGTTGTAAGAGAGAAACTGGAGAATCTGAATTCGTGCATGAGAAGAAGTCTTATAACCCTCCGCCTGACTGTCGCCATTATCACGCACTGTCGAACCACTGTTAACTATTGGACGTGTAAACAATAGTCCTATATGCTGAACCTATAACAAAATAATTGTTTTGATCTCTCTTCATCTCTCTTGTACGGGACCTATTCCTTGCTTTTTTCATTTACTTATAGACCTCACATTCATATCACTTTAGATTAGGGACGTCTGCAGATCAATATCAAAAGAGGATGACCAGCGTATGATGGCAATATATATATATATATATATTTCATCATGACAGATAATAGAAAAGATACTGAACGACATATCTCCTTTAATGTTACAAATAATCCCCGTTTTCCATAATAAGGAAAGATACCAGTTTACGAACCTCGAGAAAATTACATCGTACGTCACAAAACAGTATTGTCAAAAATCTTAAGATTTATAAATTGATATTGTATAGATACACAAGCCATTACAACTCAATCCCGATCCAGACCATCAATCTGGTAATTATGGGAGGGATTTGGCCCAGTTTCTGGGATGATGGTAGAATTTAAGAGTCAACAGATGTACATGAATAGTGTTATGTTTATTTATTGAAACTTTAACTCGAGATCGATACACCATTGAAACTCCGAAATAATTACAAATCCTGGCAATATTCCAAAACTTTTGCTACAATTATAAATATGTATTGATCATATGATCTAAATCAGCTTTAATAAAAAGAAATGGAATATAGTTTTATATCTCAAATATCAGTGGAAATATCTGGTCTGTTCTTGATTAGTTTCATCATGATTCATAAATATCTGGTCCCCATTTACTAGTTCCCCCTCCATGCCGGTGTATCTCAGGATTCACTTTCAGAATGATTATATATTTCATATATTTTAAACTTCGAAGACCGATTTCAAGTTTACAATTTATTAAATTAATAACGTTGTTAAATAAGCACGTTTAAAATAACTTGAAAACAAATATTCATAATATCATAAAACTTAACATTTTATCGTATGATGACATTACATCTGGTCATCATCATCCTTGATCGCCAAATCAAAGATCTGAATTTAAAGATCATAATAAATTTTTATGGAGAGAATTGATATTAAGAAACAAATAACCATCTTAGAAACTTCACTGCGCTACGAAGTGGAACAGTCATGCAAGCCCAAAGCTTTCTAGGGATATTTGATGATCACATATCACCCCACTCCATATATCCCAGTAAAGTTTTTAAAATGGTCATTTATTACTTATGGATGCATTTGACAAGAGCAGGCTATTACTGACTACCTACCGGACACCATGACGACGGGTTGATCCAGGAGAGAAACAAGGTTTCTTTTTTTGTGTGTGTGTTCTTCGCAGGTTTTGGGGGAGAGGGTGAATAACGTTTGTCGTGACCATTATGAAAGAGAGTGATTACATTTAAATGAGATGACCGGATGAAATGAAGATAATAAAAGTGGGAATCAATCAAATTTTAAAGTCTTGAACGTTGATGAATTTTGAGCGGGATGAGCGGTCGTGTTTCAAAACTTGGCCTAGCTGCTGCGTATTATTTTTTTATTGTAAAAATGATTAGCTAACCTTCCTTTTCAGACTAAAACGCCAGTGATAGATTCTTGTTACTCTGTGGCCGTAGTTTTTTTTTTCTATTAATTTTCCTGTTCGAATCATCTAATGTCATGACTTCTTTGGGAATTGAAATTATTTTGTTTCGGTATGTTCACATAGCAAAAATATTCCACATACACATACATGGGCCACTGACTCATGATATAATTTCCATTGTGCTATGGTACGGTACTCTTCCTTTGATCTTCGCCATATTTTAAATCAGACAGAACTCCACTATACCCAATCTGACGAAAATCAGATCCTAAGATCCGCTCACGTAGATCGCTACATTAGTGTAGTGCTCTACGTGAGCGGATCTTTGGATCTTATTTTAATCAAATTGCCACTTCATCATACCTTCTTGGGCTAGAAGTTATTGTATATTGGAATCCCATGGGGACCCGGGTTAGAATAGATCCTCAGTACCCCTTGCTTGTCGTAAGAGGTGACTAAATTGGACAGTCCTTCGGATGAGACCGCAAAATCCGATGCCCTCTGCAACAGCAGGTGTGGCACGATAAAGATATCTCCTGTTCAAAGGGCGTAAAGGCCGAGCAAGGCCTAAATGTTGCAGCACTTCACCGGCAACAGTGACGTCTTCATACGAGTGAAAAATCCGAAGAACCACCCCATTTAGTCGCCTTTTACAACAAACATGGGTTACTAAGGACCTATTCTAACCGGATCCCCGCGCGACACTGTATTGTATTTAGTGAATACAACTCAGATCTAGCATATCATTAACATATTCGCTGTGTAACTGTGGAATTATAATTGCCATAGTAACCTTCCTTTATACATCTTTTGCCTTATCTAAACATAAATTTTCATTATCACGAATTCATGCTTGACATAACGACATAGTCTTTACATAGTGTGGTAATTAAAATATAAAGATAAAGCTTGCAGTGTGATAGCTCTGTGGCCGACAGTACGTGAATAAATCAGCATTGTGTACAGTGACTGTATCAGTACTTTGACTGCGCATTCTTTATAGTTTCATAAAGTCATTCTTACTTTAAGGATGATTAATTGTAGTTCTTATGCATAATTTACCCTTGATTGATCAGATGGAAATACACTGAACATTTCACAAGATTCTTACTTTGAAAAACATGGCGTAATTGTCACAAATTCAAGTCTAGCACAGAGAGGTTCCAAGATCGCATCCAATGTATGATAACCTTGAATTATATCAAAAGTATGGTAACCTTGAATTACATACAAAGTATGATGACCTTGAATGATATCCAACGTATGCATATAATGACCTTAAATTACATGCAAAGTATGGTGACCTTGAAATGACATGGGCTCCAACTGAACTGGCATGTAAATATACTTTCTTTAACATCATTGTCATAGTGATTATAATTACACAGGTTTTTAAGGTCGTATCTGAGAGACCCGTGATCTCGCTTCTAAATGCCGAGCGTTTGGCGAAGTAGTAATCACTACGTAAGTTTACATCTTAGGTTTGATGCGGTAATGGCAAGAGCGGGGCTCGAACTCACGACCTTCCGATTACGAAACGAACGCTCTACCACTGAGCTACCGCAACCGGTTAACATTTCAGATCTATGCTTAGCACTTGAGGCCGTAACAGCGAGTATTATTTAAATGCCAACGTCTGTCGTGACACAGGTTTAATAAGGTCTTGTCCGAAAGACCCGCAACTTTCACTTACTATATATGTATGTCTTAGGTTTGATGCGGTCATAGTACAAGCGTGGCTGGAACTCACGACCTTCCAATCACGAATCGAATACTCTAACCACTGAGCTACCGCGACCAGTCAACATATCAAGAGTGATATATACATAAATAAAATGCATCCAACATTTCAGAGACAATTTATGATGTGATTAAATTACAGATACTTTGCACTGAATTGTGGATTATTTTCATATATATATATATATATATATATATATATATATATATATATATATATATATATAACTCTGTGGGGATCCGGGTTAAAATAGGTCCTCAGTATTCCTTTCTTGTCATAAAAGACGGTAAGCACCGAGCATAGGCCAGATTTTACAGCCCTTTACCTGTAATGGAGACGTCTTTATATGAGTGAGAAATGCTCGAGCGGGACGTTAAACAATGCATAACCAAACCATATATAGCTCAAGGTTGTAGCAGTGAGGGTTCTTTATCGTACTAACGCCTACCATGACACGAGCCATACTTTTAAGGTCATAACCGAAACACGTCATTTACAGTGCTGGGCGAAGGAACAATCACTATCTATAGCTTTGATGTGGCGTCATGATGGAGAATTGAACCCTGGTCCTTTCGTTTGCAAAGCGAGCACCCTTACCACTAGGTTAGGTACCATAATATCACAATTTATAGGCGTTTTGCTCCATTGTGCAGTATAGTGTCTCACTATGAATATATTGGGAAATTTGAGTAGTGATGTAGTTCAATAAAATGATGCTGAAATGACGGACAGTTTAATTGAAAACATGTACTTATTTGCCCTTTTCACCATGCAGCACTGAATGCGTCATAAACCTCACTGAATACCCGAGAAATTCACGAAGAAAAGACAGAGTCATATACAAATGACAAAGACGTGTGCAGAATATTAGATCACGTACAAACGATAGGACCGCGTACAAAGGATGTAGAGTTATGTACAAAAGATGGGATCACGAATTACTATTAAAAGATTGATGGATTGTGTTGGGTTTAACGCCGTTTTGGCAGTATTTCAGCCATTTTAGTGTTGGTTGGTTGTATATTGTTTAACTCTCACTCGAGAATTTTTCACTCATATGGAGACGTCACCATTGCCGGTGAAGGGCTGCAAATTTAGACGTATGCTCGGCGCTTACCGCCTTTGATCAGGGAGGGATCTTTATCATGCCACACCTGCTGTGACATGGGACTTCGGGTTTTGCGGTCTTATCCGGAGTATTGCTTCATTTAGTCGCCTCTTGTGACAAGCAAGGGGTACTGAGGACCTATTCTGACACGGATCCCTACGGGTAAGCCATTTTACGGCCGTTAACTAAATTATGATTATGATTAGTTTTGAAGGGTTTTGAGTTCCCCTGACAGCGCCAAGTGATTCTACTCTTTTTAGAAAACCAGGGAAACGATCTTATTTGTTAAGGGGTTGTGATCCTAGACACGAGTCGCATGTTAACGTTCCATCCAACAGACATCAGAAAACAGTATCGTGTATAACTCATATTTTACGTGACTAAATAATTCCGAGCTTTCTGATTGGCGGAGATCCGACAAAATATAAAAAGATAGAGCGTTAAATTCATCTCCAGGTAGCATTTTGATTTTTCCATTATCGGGCCCAAAATACAGTTTAACTTATATTTCCCAAATTGACAGGATTAGTTTTTGGTGGTCTAATGAGAATTTGCGTCTCTAATCATTTTCAGCTAGGACTTGCACTTTAGCTGTAAATTAAAATAGCACATTATTTATACCGTCCTCGAGACTCAGTGAATATTGCATTTCTTGGGTAGATAAAGCATCATATTTACCTTACAAATGCCAATAATTGTATACAGCTGCGTACAAGTGATAGTGTCGCGTGCAGAGAATAAGACCTTGTACATAAGATAGGGTTGTGTACAAACTATGGTGTCGTGTGCAAAAGACAAAGCCATGTGCAAAGGTTTATGTGGTGTACAATGCACGATCGTGTACAAAATATTGAACTGGATCGCGTATAAAATAAAGATAGCTTGCCATGGATCTCGTTTAGCTGGCGTGGAATGACATTCCCGCTGTACAGTATTGTACTTACGTGTTCTCCACGAGAAGGTCTGGAGTCCACACCTCTCCTCTGGACACCAGTATCTCCGTGACATTGTTAAAATCACTGGCGTTCCAGGTCAAAAATTCGTCCCTCCACGCCTAAAATAAAGACCATACAGTACGTAAATATAGTGGGAAGTGACTGAATGATTTTGATGCTCTTCTGAGTTTTAGTAACTTTGTGTAGTTTTGAGTTCCTTGATTTGATAAACCATCAGGTTAAAAGCCTTTAGGCGAAATGCCATTCCTCGTATATAAAAACGGTTAAAGTGCTCCACACACATTGAATATGTTGAGGCATTCCTGTATACTAGAAGGTAAATCTAGAATCCAGCGTATTGTTTTAGAGAACATTACTCTAGAATTCAACCAATATATATTTTCTTAAACATCAATATTCTGTATGAGTATTGCTAAAACAGTTTTAAATTGAAACTATTGAGAGTAATTAAATTCGTATAAAAGTGAAGAACAAAATTAGATAGAACTAATTAAATAATATCATGTGTGAAATTCCACATGCAAAATGCAGGTCATCATACCCTTGTAGAGTTTGCTTTATTTTCTTTTGAGACTTTTCGCTTGTGAAAATTTTCAAAATAAAACCCCCCCCCCCCCCCCCCAAAAAAAAACAACAACAACAAAAAACAAAACAAAACAATCAAAAAAAAAACCAACAAAAAACCAAACTTCTAATTCCTTATCCTTAAAACATTTAACTTCAATAGATGAAAGATTGTTTTTAAAAAAGAAACTTTGACCATAAAAATGTACAAATTTTTTGCCACCATGAAAATTATGCATTCAAATTCCGGTCTGTCAAATACTTGATGATAGAGAAACACTGTATTTTGGATGTCACTGCAAAAATAGGATAGCAAAAAAAAAGTTATAAACAAAAACAAATTTCTAGAAATACAGGTATTCACTTTGTTGCGACAGAAAGTAATAATTCATGCTTAAAAAACTAAACTACTCAACATTGCAATCAACCTACAATGCGTATCCACGTGTTGGTTGTCAGCACTTGATTCTTGAGATCCTGAAAATATATGAGAAGATTAAATCCATAGAATGCATTTTTTCCTGATCCAATATTTCACGTCATACAATCTAAATCTGACACCGGCAGAGGCTGGTATCATTTTTTCCTATGAATAGAAGTGCCAAAGTTAATGTAATTACACGCTTAATCATGAGAACTGGGCTATAAAGAAGTATATTCCTAGCTGTCAAGCAAAGAAAGGAAAATAGATAAGGTTCGCAAATAGTGATCCAAAAAGACGCTACATTCATAGAAAAAACAGTTCTACACAATACAAGTGAGGGTATTACTATATGCGGTTCTTCAATTGATCTGTGAAAATATCAGAAATTGGCCGAAATCAAATTTAGGGCACTGCGTGAGAAAAAATGTTTGTGTAAATATGTATGATATATAGTGTTAAATGCATGATTTCTAATGGGGTTTTTTTTATTATCATTATTTCAGAGGGGGGAGGGGTTGGGGTTAAACGCGTCAAAAATCATATATTCCTAATGATCTAGCTAGTTGTGAAATTGCTTTCATTGAAGTTAGCTATTGCAGTAGCTTGGTTGAACGTCTCGCTTGAGAATTTTTTACTCATATGGAGACGTCACCATTTCCGGTGAAGGGCTGCAAAAATTACGCCTATGCTCGGGGCTTGCAACTTTGAGCAGGGAGGGATCGTTAACGCGTCATACCTGCTGTGACAGGGGCCTTGGTTTTTGCGGTCTCATCCGAAGGACCACCCCATTTAGTCGCCTCTTACGACAAGCAAGGGGTACTGAGGACCTATTTTAATCCGAATCCCTACGGGACTATTGCAGTATAGGTAAAACGACCGATTGATTTGGATAAATATAATGTCTCTATTCTCTTTGTAAATCTCTTAAAACAGACGTTATGTTGACGAAGCCAAACGTTACTATTAGACTGTGTGTGAGGTCAGGCTTGAATTTCTCGAAAAAAAATCTCCAACTTAAATTTTCCGAGCAGTCAATATTTGAGTAAAATCTTATATACGAGTCGAAGTTTCGACTTAACTTTTTTTCTCTCTAAAATCAAAAAAGCAAAAATCTGCTAAAAATAACAAAAGACTTGGGCTTGTGATGCAATTTTGGATCGACTGAGTAATTTTCTATTTACAGTAGGTATTATTGACTCAAAGGACATTTTACATCTATTTCATAAATTTAGAATAAGATCGCTTAGATCTAATTAAAATAACACGCTTAAGTCTATATAGAATAAATACGTTTAATCTATATAGAATAAAAACTATTGGATTCAATACTTGTACATGTATTAAACCACTTAAGATCAAAGGTGACAAGAGTGCCGAAAACAGTACAAATTATTTCCGTCACAATCTTATGTAGGACATGTATTAAAGCCAGGAGTTAAATAAAACTTTACTGAAGATACATGTAATATCAGCCATCATCAAGCTGCGATATACTTTCTTTTGCATCGTGTGAATAAAAGGTCCTTGCTTGAAAACTCCGACATCCTTTAAGACAGAATCTGACATTGCATGTCCACCTTAATAAATGTGACAAATTTCATGAAAATCATGGATCACATGTGTGACACACTTTGCATAATTCTTATACAGTCCCCTACGATATAACACCTAGTCAAATTACCTTGTTGTTGGGAAATAGATTATTAAATTGAATGATTGATTGTCTGTTGTTTTCGGCCACACTCAACAATTTTTCAGTTATCTGGTGGCATCCAGTATTTGTAGGTGGAGGAGAGAACCCAGATACAATGTACCTGGGAAGAGACCACCGACCTTCCGAAGGTAAACTGGCAAACTTCCTCACATATATCGGCGCGAGTGAGAATTGAACCCGCACCGACTAGAGGTGAGAGGCCTTGTGATTTTGAGCGCAATGCTCTAACCACTCGGCCACGGAGGCCCCATTAGATTGAATGTTATTTGGCATGTTTCATACCAATTGTTAGGCCGTTCTTTACATACTAATTTTGACTACGGTTCATTCCGTTTATTTGATCAAAATATAGGGCTCACGGCGGTTGTCTAATCAACAGGGGATGCTTACTCCTCCTAGACACCAGATCCCACGTCTTAATATTTTATTCTTTGTAGGATTAATGACATGGATCACTCACTTGTTCATTTGTAGCATTTTCTTATAGGTGTACATTAATTAAATGATTTACTGATATGCCAAATGAAGTGAAATCATGCATTGCTATTGGAAAATCGTACGATGCAAATAGAAAACATGAAAAACAAATAAAAATGAAGAATATTTAATAGGTCGGTCATTGCGACGTTTGACGTGACACAGATTATCTCATGTTCTGTAAATGCATCCTTTCATAAGCTCAGGCTCCGGACCACAGCTTACTTTTTAATCTGAGCTCCTCTGAGTTTTATGGCTCGGGGTCGGAGTTTTATGGTTTCGGTATCTTGAGTTTCATGGTCTCGGAGGGAGGTGTCTGATCTACCAATATATAACACAAATGCCCTCCCGTAATTGCTATAGTCCCCATACCCTACAACCAGTTCTTCAGTATTAATAAGCAAGTTTGACGTCAGAGGCCTAGATGCCAATTACAGATGGCACTGCATAACTTGAACTGTAAAACTTTAAAACCGCATTATTCCAGTAAATTGTCCTATTTTGGGGGAAGAAGATAAAATAATTATTTTACGTCGAATAACATGAAAGGAAACGGATTGTTTATTAATAATGATTGGGAACTAGAGATTAACCATGTCAAAGTAAATTATTGCTTATAGCAAATTGCTGTAATAATTTATTTTACGGCTTTTTGTGCTATTACTTGCTTATTATCGAAATATATACACCGACGTTAAAAAAACCCGGGTCCATTGTTTAAAAGGGATTTCAACAAAATCCGACGCCATTGACCATTATCTTGAAGCAAGATTTTTGAAAAATTGCTATTTACATCTGTTCATGTCAGTATTTATACTCAGATAATGAGATTCAAGTACCCTTTATGACCTTATCATGTCAGAGCTTGCACGCGATGGATATAAATCTCGGTTTTTATTAACAACAGTATAATATTAACGAAAAATGGGGGAAACAGAACAAAATTATCAAGTGTACTAGACTGACCTAATTTAGCTGAGGAACACACATACACACATTCTCTCTCTCTCTCCCTCTCTCTCCCCCCCCCCTCTCTCTCTCTCTCTCTCTCTCTCTCTCTCTCTCTCCAACCAAACCTGTAAAGTGAGGACGTCATCACAAACATATGTTATTGAAAAGGCAAAAATGTACTATGTTAGGTATAGGTATACGGATACCTATAAAAGTTTATCTAATATTGTTTTCGAATTGTGAAACTAATGGTTCTGAGAGAGAATATTAGTAAGGACATGTCCTCACACTACTTGTCCTCGCTAAGCTAATATTTTTTAACTACATCTTTTACATGCTGTAGATTACATTTATGAAGAACGTTTGTCTTCATAGTGTAGATCTGTCCTCACAACTTCTGTCAAATGGTTAAAATTTGTCCTCACTTTACACGTTTTACTCTCTCTCTCTCTCTCTGGCTTAAAGCAGAGAAGTAAACAGATTCAGTAAAACAACCTCGAATTGGTTCTATTATCTGCTGATGTCGTATTCAAGCAGTTTAACGAATTCAGAGTATTCATTGTTCTTAGGAAGGGGTAATTGGCTACAGAAAACACAGCTGAACATGATGAATGCCGATCAAGAAAAGAAGATGTCACCAAAATCCAACGACTCTTAGGAACATAAACTTTATAAATAATTGGATACGTCTGTTGGCCTGGTGTGCTCTGTTTCTGTGATTCGATTCCGCGATGTTCAATGAGATCTTTTGCGAGCCTTCTCAAGCTTATTGATAACCATAAGAAGCAATTATGTGTGCTTTGTGCAATATTGTCGTCTTAACTGAAATGATCTCACAAACTATGTTAAACCTAAGTACAGCAGGTTGAAAACAATTGAAAATCGTGCAACCTTCTCTATGATTCAATTTCCACTAATTTCGTGACAAGATATTCTCTCCCGAGAAAAAAAGCCCTGACATATAAGTACAATTTTATCAATTTCATTGTAGACTGCGAATTATAATATGATGATCTGGGGGATTTTAATCCCCTCATCGTTATTTGTGGTGAACTACGCTTACATTATGGATTTGCAAAATCGAGTCCCACTTTTCAATAGGGAAAACTGAACGAAACTGTTTCAAAAATACATCGGAGGATTTAATCGTAATACATTGACATACCCGGGCGCATTTCGCGAACTGTAAACAGTGGCGTAGATAGCCTTGAAGTGAAGTGTACGCACAGTGACAAATCCAGAATACACTGGGGGTCTGGGGGCCGTCTTAAGGTCCCCAGTGGGTTCAGGGCAAGGCCCTGATGGGGGCCAGGGGGCGAAGCCCCCGGAAGTTCATGGGTTTTGAGGTTTTTTAAGTTACATTTATGGGTTGTTCTAGCTATAAAATCATGCATGATATAATGAAAAATTAACAATCATTTGTTGTTGTAGTTGTTGTCAAATTGATGTGTACGCCCGGGCGTTGTGGCGTCAATGGCAGCTACGCCACTGGTAAATGTTCTGATACAAAAGAATCTAATAAAAATCTTATTTCTCCAGATCCCTAATGGTTTTGTCTGAAAATATTTTCACCAGACCAAACACTTGTAGGTATGGTCCCTTTCTGAAATGGTTGCATATATACACTATTACGATTCCGTGTTGAACATAGCAACAGTACTGAAACTGGCTTTTTAATTTAGACTCTTTTTTTAAATTTCATTTTCCTTTTACAAAAGAGAAATTAATATAGAAGAGAGGCTTAGATTTAGAATGAAACCATCTCGGTTTTATGTTCCCAGGACCATGACTGCAATTGCTGCCTCGGGAACAGGAGGATACTATTGTACAAAGAAACGACACGTTCCCCCATCCGCTTGCTACCAGACCAATAATTAACGGACAAGAACACACTAATGACGACATTACATGTCAATGGCCGTTACAGGAAAAAAGATCCATATTGCCTGAAAAAAGAAGCTATTGTCGTAAAAAAAGATTACATTAGAAACCGAACGATAGTATTTACGTGCACCATATGAAGAGACAGTTATTTAAAAAAAAAAATAGTTGCATGTACATGATAAATGACTATCAAAGGTGGGTGCTAGGAGTTTGATAATGATTTTGTAGCATGTTTTGTTTTGGGTTTTTTTTTTGTGTGGAATAATTACGTTTATGAATCCATGCATGTACATTGTTACATAATGAATGAGTTGTTTATAGCAAAGCATGTTTGAAAATGGCATATACGATCACTATACAGTAATGTGCACAAGATTCGTATTTTCATACTGTATATCTACAATCACTACGGTGTACAATTCGTGCTTGTTTTGTTTGTTGTTTACATCCCACTAAAGATATTTCACTCATACAGACACGTCACCAGTTTTAGATGAAGTGTTACTAATTTAGATCTACGCACGATCCTTGAGGCCGCAACAGTGAGGGTTCGTTTTCGTGCCAACGCCTACCATGACGTGAGACTTTTTAAGACCCATGGTTTTCACTATTACTTTGCCAAGGAACTGTCACTACTTATGGTAAATGACTTGGGTTTGGCGCTGGGATCGAAAAAAACGAGCCCGGGACCTCCCGTTTGGTCGCTAAAAGCTAGTGTATATATATATATATATATATATATATATATATATATATATATATATATAATATCAATTTAGTATATAATGATTAGAGGTGTACAGATGTCAACATGAAGATTTATTAACAATATAATGATATAGTTCTCAGATGACTCATCTTTTTGTTTTGTAAACCACCGCTATAAGTTACCTTTAAATCTTGTTTTATATTTTTAATCTAGTAAAACTGTGTACCTTAAGAGTTTAGTAAAAACGCAAAATGGCATTGGGAATTGGGGGAAAAACCTATAGAATCCACGAATATTCAGGAAATATTTCTAAATAATTTTGCTTTGTACCTCATAAAAAGAGGTGGGAGGATCAAAGGGAGCCTGGATCCATACGTCAGGTACCTGTACTTTACTTAAAGATCAAGTCTATATATATATATATATATAATGTTTGCAAGTATTCAGCAAACTGACAGTAAAGAGGTGTAAGAATTAGAGACATGGAATTTCCCGAGTTATCTCTTACTACAGTGTACACAGAGATGCCATTAATCGTTAGGTACTCGTTAAACCCTAGTCTTATGTTTGCTGTAGTTTAATTTTCGCTGCTTGAGCTGCGGACAAAAATTATGCAGTCAATATACAAAGTCATAACAGTAATATAGAATGTATTTAAAACTGCTTAATAAATTTCGGGAAGAAACATTAAGGATATACAGGAGCCTATTTTAATTTGTATGTAGTATTTCTGAACGTAGCAAAGGGCCAAAATCAAAAATACACTTACCAAGCATAATTCATTGACAAGTTAAAACATACAATGCATGTGAATTGCAGTTGGAAAAAAAATCATATGAAATACACAACAATATGATATGCTAAAACGTCGCAGGTATCATACCGTTAGGAGATTTATAAGGTTGATATTAACTTTGATATAGGAATGAGGATGTTTATTGAGGATTTCAAACAGTGAACGCTGATCGAGCTGTCGGAACGCAACATCAATCTCCTCCGATCCCTCAGGAGAAACCAAAATGGAAGTTGCATGTAGTAAAATCCCATGGATGACAATTAGAGAACTGTGCAATACATCATACAAATAAAAGCGACATTAAGATTTCCAAATACAAGGTCATTGGAGGTTTTTCACTTGACTGACCTTGACTTGTCTCCTTATTTGGTAATAATTTCCATATTTGAACGATGGTAAAGGGAAATAATCCACGAATGGCAAACTGTAAACTCATAAAATAAACCATCATATAATATCGGTACAGCCCCCCCCCCCCCCCCTTTTTTTTTATCATTATACTTATTCAAATAAAACGTAAATAAATAAATAAATAAATAAGTCAGAGAAAAGTTCGTGGAATGTATATATTAACACGCAGACAGACGGCATTATTAAAAACTAGATTGAAACAAAATGTGTCTTCATAGTTGAAAATGACAAGCAATGTATTTCATTAGAAATGAAGCGAAAAAAAACCCACAAAAAAACCCCCAAAAACCGCACAGTGAATGTAAAGAAGTCCCGTTTGCAAATGCACGAAACTAATGAAACTGAACATGTGGAAATACAGAAATAAAATTGAGGATGAAGGGAAACTAATTTCCGAATACTAGTATTATCAAGTAGGTCTTCAGGAAGAAATAGTGTTGCTGTGATGGTTTAGTGATGAAGGTTTCGATAATATTGTGAGATTTGTAGATCATTCTTACCGTGCCTTATTCTGATCACTACTCACGGCTTTTTGATCACAGTTTTACAGGTTTGAAGATAACTTCTTAAGTTTTGAGGCAGTTAACTTCTTATCCTTTGAGCTCACCATGCTGTAGTACTGTAGGCACTCGATCAATTTTTATTTTTACAGTCCAGATATATTAGAAATTTATTTATTCATTCATCATTTTGTCAATTCAATGATAAGAATTATTAGGAAAGGACTATTAAAGATATATAATGTTGCCGAAATATTTTTCAATCCAATAAATCGCCATATTTTTACCGTTTCTGTTTCTTGTAATATATTACCGACATTCATTCCCTAGATATCTACTTCATCTTTGTAATTTTGAAACAAAGTATACAAACTTGAAACTAAATCAAAAGCAGTAAGTAGATTACCGTATATGGGTGGCATTTTTTTTTTCAAACAGAACACCAATTCTTTAAAAGGTCTTCATTAATTAACCCGAATTTTTGCATGAACGTTCGTTTCATGACCAGTCATTCAAATCATTGATCTATAACCCCTACTTTTTTTTATCTTCCTTTTTAAATTTTGAAGCAATAATTGCAACTTATGAATTCAATACTTCTAGACTGTTCTTTGAAGCTCAAAATTTCTATATGATGAATTGTTGCATATTTTAAGTTCAAAGAGGTATATACTCTTGTTCTGTTAGTATTACATTTGTTCATATCTATACTGTTAGAAGACTCTGGCTTAATTCAAAGCAATGAATAATTTGTTTATGTTACTTGTTTATGTTTATGTTACATTGAACATTGACTCCAACTGACAAAAGTAGTTCAAAACTAGATATTAAGTGCAAAAGGGCCAAACTGTAACACTTTGTCTTATAATTCCTCTTCAGTATAGAAATTGAAAATATATCAATGTTCATAAGAAGTAACAAGATTGAAGGTCTCACGGACGAACAGCTTTCTGTACAATTTTCATGTACTTTCAGTTTTCAAATTATATAAAACTGACCATTTCCCAGTTTACAAATCCCTTGCACGATGGATGAGCTCGTGATTTCCACAATGACTGTTTGTGGCAACAAATTCACTTTGACATGCACTTACCAAATCGTGTATCATAATGATGTTGAAGGAGATGTTGACATGCACAGCATCGTGTTGATTTCGGACAGGTCTAACATTGTTTTTGTAGTTCTTGAACAAAGAATCATGCAAATTCACAATGTCATCAGACGAGGAGCAGGAACTTAGATGAGCTGGAAAGCGGATAAAACATTTTATACGAGCATTATAAAATTTCATGTCTACGCATTTGTAACCATGTCATGATAATGAATAGGAAATGGTGATTAGCTTTCAGTCCTGAAGCCAGATTGTTTAACATGCAGAGACTGTAGAAATATGGTAAAGACACATTAGGAATAGATTTTCATCTCTAAAGACAAATGTCAGTGTCAAGATGATGGAAATAGACCTAATATTTAAAGGAAAAGGGAGAATACAAATTGTTTTAAAGGGTTCCTTTTGCGCCTGCCTTTGTCGTTTTCTTGTACAAATATGTATCGTTTCAACGAAGAATAATCCTTCTTAAGAGGCCGACAGAGTCTCACTATCAGTGCGATCTTAAACCTTGAAATGATTTACAATTAAACGTCTGAATCGATCGTGACTCAAGAAAGGAATTATTGTAAGGGTTTTTGTATATTCAGAAATCACATGATCAAATTTTGACATCTACTCAAATGACTCTGTCTCTCTCTCTCTCTCTCTGACTTTTTTTACTCTAAACCAATTGACCTTTTTGTATAAAATGTGTGAAATGCGTTCACTTTGTAGCGTTTTCATTCCACTAAAAATATTCAAAATCTTAATAAACTCCATGTAAACCTAAAACATTTGAAAAATTGTTCATATGAATAGCACCCTTCAACATGTATCAGATCATTTCCTTCTCAGAAAATTACTTCTGTATTTCGAAGCAAATACACATGTTCTGTGAAACAAATTGATAATAAAAAGGTCCAAAGAACTATATCATTAGTTTGAACATATTTTATTGCAACTGAATTTACAAAGGGATTGAACACAAGTTCTTAAAACTTAGAATGATCTCTCCCATATACATGTATATATATAATAGACTATTTTGTTATGTATGATTAAACAGACATTGTAAATGTGAATATAATCTAATACAGCACATGCTGTTCGCTTAAAGAAAAACAAAGTAATAACATATACAAAATCTATACTTAATTATCGAAACGAACACTATGTTTGATAAAAGCTTGTGTGATAATAAACAGATAGTATTGTCGCCCCAAAGAAGAACATGGTGTTGACAATATGCAGAATACTAATTTCGAATATTCCATTAAAAAGAATATTTCTGGCTTCTTTATTATTAGGGCATGTAAAGAAATAGTGATGGTATTCATCTACAATTGTTTTACAGGTACATAAAGGACTACTGATAATGTTGCAACGGAATAAATCTTTGTTTAATATACAATTGTGTCTAAGTCTTGTATGAAAACTATTTAAAATTGATAAAGACTTAGGTTGACAATTCTTGTACCATTTCTTTCAAATGTAAGCAAGTCCATTCCAGGGAAGTAGAAATACATAATGTAAAGTCACCATTCTGCTGATGTCAACGATCTTATCCAGAGTGTACGACGGGTAATGGGAGAAATCGTTGTCGCTTTGTTGCTCGAAGTGAAATTTACTCTCGTTAGAAAGCTCGAAGTGAAATTTACTCTCGTTAGAAAGGTCAAAGTGAAATTTACTCTCGTTAGATAGCTCGAAGTGAAATTTACTCTCGTTAGAAATGTGCTGAATAAGTATTTATATGTTGTCATTTTTTTTTTACTTCATAGAAGAAGTTTTATTATATCAATATATGTGAAAATTAATTACGTTTCTTAATGACAAAGAATTTTACAATTAAATTTCATGTACATTTTTACTTCAATTTCAAAAGAGATATAATTTATGGTGGCAAATATCTGTCATCACTTGTCAGAAAATAATGTCAACTTGTCAGATAGTTATGTCAACTGATCAATTAATTATGTCGACTTTTCAAATTGTCCACTTGTTAAAAAAAATTCTCGTTCATCTTTTATTTCTTATACGCTAATTTCATTTGCTGATATCTTCTTCCCACCTTAATATCTGACAAGTCAACATCTCAATGTGGCAAGTCAACATAATTATCTGACGAGTCAACATAATTATCTGAAAAGTCAGCATGATCATTTGACAAGTCGACAAAAAGATCTGACAAGTCGACATAGTGATCTGTCAGATCATTTTACGTTGTTAAAGGATTTTTCAATTTAAGCATTAAAATTATAATTCATTGAAAGTTGACCACTAAATTTTGAACCTTCTGTCTGCAAGGATAAGAGCAACATTTTAACCTGAGAGCTGTGTTATGTAAACAAAGACAAAGACTCGAGTCTTCTTATGTTTACAAAGAAACCAGTGAAATATTAATTTTGTAATTTAAAGCATCTTAATTTTGCACAATCACAAATTTAACTTTTAAATGACTCACTTTACCTAAAGAATACTTGAAACACGATATATAAAAAAAACACCTCGTAAACAATAACACACCTCAATCTTTGTTTACAAAACGAATATTCAACTCTCTACAATGAGCTTCTATCATAATGAAGGACCTTATTTTTTATGTGAAACTTTTTAAACACATTAGACAGTCGATTTTGATTATTAATAGTGAAAATCGTGAATTTGTCCCTTTAAGCGGATGGCACATTTTCAGCGTGAGAGCATTTTTACTATTACTTTTTAAACTTTTTTATTATCTGACAATAACGATCTGATGAGTCAGCATTATTAAGTCTTCATAATCATTTGACAAGTTGACATAATTATCTAAAAAGTTGACAATTATCTGACAAGTGATAACAGAAATATGCCACCATAATAGCTATAGATTTACATTTCCAATGTTTTTTTTTTCCTTTGATATCGCAACAAATTGTAATAATAGCCATTTCCTCATGAACACGCTACAATTGTAAAACAATGCGCATATGAGTACAGTTAAATATAGAACGTATATTTTAACGCTTGGGAATTTAGCAGTTTATACCTTCACGTATTTTCAAAAATGAAATTTATTTCCTTAAATATAAACTCCATATATTTTTATGCTATACTAGTATACGCGTTGCTTCTTAGAGATATTGTTACATAAAAATTCTTATATTTCATGTCATACTAGTATGCATGTAGGCAAGTTATTCATTAACTTCATTAAATCTTTCTACGTCACTGACAAACTGATCATGTTAAATTCTCCGTATCTGAAAAAATGGACAATTAATATCAGTATGTACAGGCGTGATATATATACCTTCTTATACACTTGTGATATAAAATGTAATTCTAAGACATAAGGAGAGGAAAATGATAGTTATTAATGTAGACAACTTACCACAATAGAAAATCGAAATTATGAAGACTACAATCCGAATACCGTCAATCCGTTTTGTCGAGACCGGCATCCTTAATCAAAATACGTACATAACGGAAGAAGTTCGACCAATTTGGAGGGATGGTAACCACCTCGATCAATACTATGTAAAGATCTTCCCACAAAGCAAGCAGAGACACCAATTATGGAGAATTTTAAATAAAAAAATATCCCAAACAAATTATGCATATTCCGTGAAGCACACTCATATAATGAAGTATATTGGCAGGCAACAATGTTCTGTTTTCCACTAAAATCCAGATAATACCACGACTACTAGACAAAACATCTCACCAAGCTCAAAACCCTGGAAACACCAATGTTATATAGACAGCATGATTAGATTTATGAAATATTGCACTTTTTCTTTTCGAAGCTGTCATTCACAAAATATACGATGGTGTGACTTTACTATCAGAAAATGAATTATATTGTAAAATCCCGTACTTTTAAGGGGTTTGCATGGTTATTAAGATTTCTCATGAAGCAAGCATTCTGTAAGCATTGCTTAGTAATACATGCTCCCTGCAGGTGTCAAATCGTTGCGTAATATTCTGCGTGAATAACACTTTACGTCAACACTTTATGCATAATAGAAATAAATAATAATAATAAAATTACATACGGAAATAGAATCGGATAAGTCTATACATATTACTGGGACCATTACCAATCATGAAATTTCGAATGTATCATTTTGATTTTGCATTTTCGTTAATTCTAATATTAAAACATGTCAACAGTTATCTGCTAACTAAAAAACTTATATCTTTATCGTCGCATCAAACAATTCTTCATTCGTATTCTCAGCCTCGACATCTATTGCTATGTTAGGAACAACCTCACGTCCAGTATTCTGAACAATCAAGCATAAAAGATTGGCATTTCTGCTTCTACAATACAACTTTCTATATATCGCCACGTGATGTATAAATCTCTTGTGTGCTTGAGTAAAAAGTAGAAGAAAAAAATATAATCGGATATTTTTTGACAAGTTGAGATTTTGATCTCATGTAAATAGATGCTATATTACATATTGTATGCGTTAAATGTAGATATCGCACAAAAAAGTGCAGAGAAATTGACGGAGTTCAAGAAATAATTCATTCAACCATGAATTGTTTTGTTAGAATAATTCAACTGCCCCGCTCGCAACTTCTCTGGACTTTCCGGCAAGTTTGGGAAAGGAGCCGGTGTTATTACGTTCAACGGAAGTACGAAATTTGTACAAAATGTACAACCAAGACTTACTATGAGGAAACCTCATCGTTTCTACATATGTAGAAAATATCTTTATAGGAAAAAAGCAATAAATAATTTTAATTGTCGTATTTTGATTTGTTATAAAAACGGAGGTTCTCACAATACCTTTCGCTGCCGGTGTAAAGCAGAATAATGACCCCCCCCCCTAGAATAATGACCGGGGGTTATTTTTCGTCGTAGAATAATGACCCCTTTAGCTCGTAGAATAAGTGTCATTTTTCAAAAATTGATATAGCACACATGAAGAAAAATTACCCCCGTAAAATACTGACCCCGTTTTGAATATAAAAGAATTTAATGGTTTTTTTTTTGTTTTGTTTTTTGTTTGTTTGGTTTTTTTTTAAGAGAATATATTACTTAAAGATAAATTATTATGACATTTTTAAAAACTTCACTGGGAAATCAACGTATATGAAGCGCAAAGCGCTTTCCAGTTAATATCAATGTGAACTTTATAACATTAATATTTAAGTCTCCCAAACGAAGTTTGGAGACTTATTGTTTTTGTACGGTTCTTCTCTTTCTTTCTCGCCTCTGAACTTGTCCTTCGCGTATCTCAGGTATGGCTGGATGAAATTGTACCAAACTCTAGGATATGATAGTCCTGTACATCTAGTTGTGCATTCCGGTTAATTTTTTTTAAATTCAGGGTTGGTCAACCATATTTTTGTGAGTTCAAAGGGGGTGGGGTCTGAATCCTATGGGAAGAATTCTACAATATATTGTAAATGGTTATAACTTGCATATATTGAGTGCTACGGACAATACATATGGTTCATTAGATCTGGTCCACGGGGTCATTCCACCCCACAGGAATGGGAAAGTACCTTATATATCAAAACCATTGAGATCCCCACGCCTAAAGCATATATATTCTTGTTCCTTGGGTAATAAAGCATCAAATGGTATATTGGTCATGACCCTCCGGTGTGGTCCCGTCCCCCCCCCCCCCCCCCGAAACAGGAAGTGCCCTAATATCTCAAAAGCCGTTGAGATCCTTGCCCATAAACCATATATATTCTTGTTCCTTGTGTAATGGAGCATCAAATCGTATATATAGGTCATGGCCATCTGGGGTGGTCACATCCCCCCTCACCCCCCCCCCCCCCTTCCGAAACAGGAATTGTCCCAAGGGTCATTATTCTATGGGGGTCATTTTACTACACGTAAAAGATGAAGTATATTGACTCCGGGTCATTTTTCTACAGAAAAAAGCCAATTATTCTACGAATGGGGAGTCATTTTTTCTTCGAAGAAAAATGACTCCCGGTCATTATTCTACAGGGGTCATTATTCTGCTTTACACCGGAAATACTCGAGATTGCAGCTGCCCGGCGTATTTACATATAAAACGTAAACGGTACCAGATGCGCATTTGAGTGATGCTCAAGTCAAAAATGTTGGAAATCCTAAATAAGAACAAACTTGGAAGAACTGAAAGAACCAAATATACCAAATAGTGGATCCAAATCTGGCAAAGGATCAGAGCTATGAATGAGGGAGATAATCCTTAATTTTGAAATGGATTTCTTAATTTTATCACAGCAAATTTTATCCGTAATTCATGCTAGTACCGAAGTTCTCAGAAGTTCTCAGAAGCTAGGCATGTATCACCAAGTGATATTTAGCGCTCTTGTGTGTTTGAATAAAAAATTGAAAATTTTTAAAATATGATGTCTTTTCACAAGTAAGAGGATATTATTTTTCAATACCAAGAAATATTACGTTTTCGATCTTTTATGAATGAATAATCATGCGAACTCTATTCCAAATAGGTATGCGTTATTTATGCAGATATCACACAAGAAATACAGAGAACTAAACAGAATTCAGTCAACCATAAGATTAAGTTTTACAATTTTTGTTAGAATAATTTAACTGCAGCAAAAGTGAAACTTGATCTATATCATCTACTCATTCAATGACCACATATCAAATTTCGCATTCATAGATTAAAGAATTGTAGAGAAAAGTCAAGAAAACTATATTTGGCACAAAGTCCCCTAAATGTCATAAAAATCAGTCGATTGTGACAAAATTGAAACTTGACTTGTAAACATATATTAGTAAATCACATAGCAATTTTCAGCTTTCAAAATCAGGATGGTGAAAAAAGTCCGGAAAACAAAAATTGATTCAATCAACCATGAAATTAAATGTTTCAGTATTAGTTTGACTAGATCAACCACTTCAAAAGTACTACTTCATCCTACGAAATTTCAGATTCTTAAGTTAAAGTACATATATAGTGAAGAAAAGTTCGGAAAACTATATTCGGCACAAACTCGCATAAAAATCAACCAAATGAGACAAAACTTAAAGTAAACAGACAGTAGTAATCACGCACTGAATTTCCACTTCCTAAATCAAAGAATGGTGAAAAATTGTGGAAAACCAAACGGGACAGACTGACTGACAGAGGAACAGACAGACAACGGTAGAACACTAATAACCGCAGAAACAGCAATCGAATTGTGATACGGTAATGTATTTAATGTATAAAATAACAGTTTCCCACAGTTTAGGTGAATGATATAGTATATTTATATTTCAAACTCACGATGTCCATTTTTGATTAGTTGCGAAATAAATGCCTACCTTTTATTAAGTGTTATGTGTCAGAATAAACCCTAAATTAACTCAGCTGAGATCAATCACAAAAATATCAAAAGATTCTATTTACATTTTCTTTACAATTATTGGAAGATATATACATTGACTGATTGATTGATTATATATTGTTTAACATCCCCCTCGAGAATCTTTCACTCATACAGAGACGTCACCATTGCCGGTGAAGGGATGCAAAATTTAGGCCTATGCTCGGCGCTTATAGCTTTTGAGCAGGGAGGGATCTTTATCGTGCCACACCTGCTGTGACACGGGACCACGGTTTTTGCAGTCTCGTCCGAAAGACCGTCCATTTAGTCGCCTCTTATGACAAGCAAGGGGTACTGGGGATCTATTCTAACCCGGATCACTACAGGGTAATGTATATCAATCAAAAATTAGCAACTTAAATACGTATACAAAATCACAGACCGATGCTGGTTTAATGCTGAGCTGAATATCCACACTAGAGTATAAACTATCACAAATCGTATGTTAAGTCCAATCAATCAAAAATCCCCCGATAAAATTCCGTAGTCTTATAGATTACTCAATGAGTCCTAATCGAGTGCTTGATACACAAAATTTACAACTATATTTACCCTAAAATAAAGTTCCAGAGCTTTCATATCTAGAACGTAATAAGGCAAAACAAGTGTTACGCCATCTTTACACTGATCTGACAAACATAGTGCTAACAATAGAACGTCTAGAAACTTGTGTAGGTCACAGGTGTTTTACGATTAAGTACAAATGTATTACACAACAAAAGGTGAAAGGTTTGATTGATTGATTGATTGATTGATTATTTATTGCTTTCCGCCACACTCAACAATTTTTCAGTTATCTGGTGGCGTCCAGTTTTTGTTGGTGGAGGAGAGAACCCAGATACAATGTACCTGGGAAGAGACCACCGACCTTCCGCAAGTAAACTGGCAAACTTGCTCACATAACGCCGCGGCCGAGATTTGAACCCGCGCCGACAGAGGTGAGAGGCTTTGTGATTTTGAGCCCGATGCTCTAACCACTCGGCCACGGAGGTGAAAGGAAATCAATGATCACAAAGGATAAAGTGAGTTTGTTTATGGTTATGTCAATAATGTGCTCCATGACCCATCTTTATCTTCTATCACCAGATATTTTTTTAATTATATGAAAATGTTACGCTTGAAATAGGTGAGAGGTTTTCGTTTGAAGTTAGATGAGCATTTCTTCATTTGAAATTAGATGAGCATGTTAAGCGCTTAACAAAGTCCTGCTTTTCCGATGAATGTCATTCAAGAAGCATTAATGAATTAGACGGACGGGGTGTAAATTTTTTCATTCAGATAAAAAACCACCAGAAAATTCAGATTCTAGGAATTCATAGATGACAACAAAGCACAAATCTTCCAGATTACATCGTTTCTATATTCATTCAATTACTGCGTTCGAAGAATAGGTGGAGTGAAACCATACGGGTTTCAAATCGATTCCTTGGTTTTTCCAAATTGGTAAACATCTAAAGCACAGACAGTTACAATTCTGAATATACACATTTATAGTAAAAAAAAAAAGTAGAGATTTTTTCTGAAAGAATTTTTCTCTCTCTCAGAATACAGAGTTTTTGGTTTTTCAGAATGTACCATACACTAATATCATAAGTTAAAAATTCCCCTCACTGATTTCATGATCACAGTACAACGTAACATAGGAAGACACCTATTGTTTGTTTGTTTTAGGTCCCGTTTTATTTACTTTCAGATCTACGAGGGCTGATTGATATGTTGTGAGCCTCATATGTAAGGGTTTGAATTTTGGCAGACATACTGCATTATTTTTCAACATAATCTCCTTCAGTATCTGAGGCCACTAGAGAAGTCCTTTTCTTGGCAGTTTAGGTCATCCACTGCATGTATGACGTCATCATTTGACTGAAAGTGGGTACTGGAAATGACCATTTTCAGTTTTGGAAATAGCTGAAAGTCTGATGGAACGAAATCAAGCAAATAAGGCGGATGCTCAATCAATTTAAAGCCACAATCGTTAATGACAGCCATGGCAATGGCAGACTTGTGAACAGGGACATTGTCCTGGTGGAACAACACACCTTTATCGAGTTTTCTGCGGCGCTTGAATTTAATATTTTCCCGCAACTGCCTCAGAAGTGATGCATAGTATGTGCCATTGATTGTTTGTCCCATTAAGAGATAATCTACCATCAGAATGCGATCAACATCCCAGAAAACCAAGGCCATAACCTTTCCAGCAGATGGAACAGACTTTTCCTTCTTTGGCGGGGGTGAACAAGGGCGTTTCCATTGTTTAGACTGTTGTTTGACCTCTGGGGGTGCAATGGTGAACACACGCTTCATCCATAGTAAGAAATGTTTGAAGAAAGTTAGCAGGATCAACCTCTAAAAGGTTTAAATTGAATAGCGACAAAGTACGCCTGGTGTGCTTCTGATCAACAGTCAGAAGTATTGGTACCCAATTCATAACGGGCTGAAAGCTTTCTCATTGCAAGGTCCTCTCCCAGAATGGAATGTACTCTTTCCTGTGAAATGCCAACTGTACAGGCTATATATCTTTCTGTAACTCGCCTGTCAATCATAACAATATCATGGACTTTATTGACCATTTCTGGACAGCGACAGGCCTTCCAGGAGGGGGGGGGGGGGGGGGGGGGTCATCCTCAAGGCTCTGCCTGCCACGTTAAAATCCTGCCACCCACCTTTTTACTGTAGTATATGAAGGAGCATATTTCCTAATATTGCTACCATACCAGTATGGATATCCTTAGGTGCTAAACCTTTCTTATGCAAATATTAGATCACTGCTCCTTTACTGTCCATTTTGCAAACGTCACTCACTTTGTTTACTTTAGAGTGCTACCTCGTCGATATCAACTAACCAAATGACAGCAGTCTTCGGGTATACGGCCTTAAATAGTCAGGGAATAGTAGGACTGAAAAAGGACATTAATGCTAACCTCCTTCCATACAAGGCTCACGACATATCAATCAGCCCTCGTAGTTCAGGATTCGCCTACTTGCCGATGGATTTAGAAATTTTCATATTGTACAGTTATTTTCGAACTTTTTCTCGCTGTGCATGGTAGTAGATTTTACAACATTATGTGGTAGTCGGTTTTATTAGGAGTGTTAAAAGCACAACTAACCTATAATAGACATCAGACGTATGATATTTGGAGTATGAAAAATTCAATATAGAATTCACAATATTCCGGTTCTTTTGCAATGTTTGCAGATATCGAGCTGATATTTCATATGTTGTGGTCTATTGATGAGTTAAAGATCTAATTCAATGGAGCTAGGGCTATTGGGTTTTAATATTTCATTTTTCTTTTATTCATTACAGATTATTAGCTGATTTTGGTATATATTTCGTATAGATGTAGCTACATTAATTCATATGTGTACAGAAATACGAGAAATATTCAGATAGTGGAGTGTCTGTAAAATTGGTTACTAGTACAGATGTGAAATACCAGGTATACAGGTAGTCAGATGAGACAGATGTCTGCAGAACTGGCTATCAGTGCATTCTTGGGTAAAGGGGATTCAATGAATCCATGGCCCCTTCAAAGGGAAGATAATAACAATTGATTGATTCATTGTTATTTTTCGCCACACTCGACAGTTTTTCAGTTATCTGGTGGTGTCCAGTTTTTGTTGGTGGAGGAGAGAACCCAGATATAGTGTACCCGGGAAGAGACCACCGACCTTCCGAAAGTAAATGGCAAACTTTTTCTCGTATACCGGCGCGAGCAAGAATCGAACCCGCACCGACTAGAAGTGAGAGGCCTTGTGATTTTGAGCGCTATACTCTAACCACTTGGCCACGGAGGCCCCTTAAGATGATAACATAAATTCAAAAATAGGAGGGGGGGGGGGTCATTTAAAAGAACTGGGCCAGAAAAGTTCTAACTTACATTGAAGTTTCCTGCCATAGTGCACATTCAAGTTTGTTAAGATCATGGCCTCTGCGGGTAGAGTGGGGTCACAATAGGGGATCAAAGTTTTACATGCGAAAATATAGGAAAACATCTTTAAAAATCTTCTCAAGAAACACCAAGCCAGAAAAGTTCAAATTTACATGATAGCTTTCTGACATAGTACAGATTCAAGTTTGTTAAAATCATGGTCCCTGGGGGTAGGGTGGAGCCACAATAGAGGATAAAAGTTTTTGTATGCGAATATATAGGGGAAATCTTTAATATGGACCAAGGTGACTCAGGGGAGCGATGTGACCCATGGGGCTCCTGTTTGGTTTGTTTCCGAAAGTTACACGATATAATTTTTTTCTGCCTATATCAATTGTAAATTTTCTTTTGTATATATATATATAAAAAGAAGTTTCAAAAATTTTAGGAGGTAATTATTTCTTATTTCAATATTTGACATTTTTGATTCAGATTCTCCTTATTGCTATATAAAAAAAATCGTTATTCCTATTGAAATTTTCCATCGATTTGTGAATACTTTATGTTCCAAATATTGTGGACATCTATCATATAATTGAAAAGTAACTGTATCAGATATTCGTTTATCAACTAACAAGTCTACACAAGTTTCAGTGTGAATCTGTATATGCATTTGGAGCAGTGGATTACCAGTACTATATAATGCGATAAGTGCATCTATCATGCACTCAGATCTAAATTGAAAATCAACTACGAAAATACGGATGAAAAATAGTTTTCATGAAAAGAAGGGGTTGCACGTCCCATGTTAAATCACCTACAGGCGTTGCATGAAAGATCAATAAATTAAACTTGCTCAAATATATAATAAAAGCGAGTGCAAATCATGTCTTCATTCCTTAATTTATGAAAATAGTTTATAAGACGTGTATTAACAAGAATTAGCAAAAATAATCCAATATCAAATCCTGTAAAAAGCGATTTGTAGGATATTTAGCTTTAAAATACGGGGGAATCCCCGACTTTTTGAAAAAATGCCTCTGTGAAACAAGATAAATATAGCATGTACACGTTCTTGAAGTTTTCAGCTAGAAGTCTACCGCTTCGAAATTTTGTTTCACGGAGGCATTTGTTTGCAAAAAGAAAAAAATCAAAGCAATTTCCCTTTCTTTGTTGTCAAATTCATCTACAAGTTAAATGTCCCTCCTTTCTACATAGAGATGTCGTGGTCTAGTGGAAAAGGTCGTGGACTTTAACTATATCTTTTCAAACGCCCGAGTTCGAATCACGCATGATTATATGTATATCTGATTTTTTTTAGCATTTGCTTCCTCATTAAAATACACATTTTTAGTTTACATAAATATGTTTTTATGTAAATTTTGTACATTGCATCGACTTTGAAATATTTTCCTCACAAGGACAGTGTTTTGTTTATGTTGTAATCTACTTCCTGTCCAAGAAGCAAGTGGGATTCACGTCAAAGACTGTGTGGTACATATAGTTGTGCTTTATCAATTATCCATTACTGCTAACGAGGTCCTGCATACTTTTTTAACTTATAAGTGCGGTTAGAGGCAGTATGCCTTTCACGAAAAATCGCTGTGAACTATGTAAAACTTGGAAAGGAAAAGGCCAAACAAGGAAAATAACTGTTAAACAGGTTGAGTGGATAAAAAGACAAGATACTGACGTTGATAATAGTGGAGTGATTTGCTCAAAATGTTTGTCTAGATATTACAGAGAAATAAAAACACAACCCGCAAAAGAAATAACAAACAGAACTATTGAAGAAAAGGGTAAAATTATTGTACTGCCGTTTCCTCGTGCGGGGAAATCTAAGTCTACATGCTTCATTTGTAAGCATAAAAACACAGGTCTGGTAAGAGTACCTGCAAAACCAAGAGTGTCAATATTTTCGAATCATGGTGTTCTTGTTCCCATGGGTGTGTATTGTTGCAAGCAGCACCTCCAAAATGACGAATTTAAGTCAGAGGCAATTATCCTCTTCCAAAACAAATTCGAGTTTTCCGACAATATATGTATCAAGTCTTGACAATTTCATTTGTCATTTATTTTTGACAGGTTTAAAAATAATGCTTCTTTTGAAACATAAAATGTATTGGGCTTTCCCTCAGTACTGAGGAATCCTACAGGTATTTAAATGGCAAATACGCAATAGAGGTTTAAATAGAGCGAAAGGTAAGTTCTACGTCACGAGTATTTAAATAGAATGCTCGGTATTCCGATTAGGGAGAAAGATCGCTTCTATGCAACGGTCTCTTTCTTATCACAGTAAATGTTTGCAAATGATCAAAATATGATGTCGTATTTGTATAATAGAAAATATTCGTAATCATTCCATCAGTCAGCAGGTATGAACGATATGGACAAGAAGCTACCTGTATCTCGGCAATATTGAATTATTTTTTGAGTTTTAAAAGAACATGTTTTTTTAAATTTATTATGAAAGGACATTCTGTATTGCAGATAGTTAATATTATGTACACAATACCCAGCTACAGAAGTTTTAGTAACCCGTGATTTAGCTGACCATGGCGTCGCAGTAGGAACATGCACAATTTAACTTAAAGACAGAAGATTCTTTGCCATTCTGCATGATACCGTTGTACAAATATACAAATATTTACAAAATTTAGCCATATACAACCTTCCGCAATTAATTTAGTACAGGCTTATTTTCAATACCTTAGCATGGTGCAAATACGTTTACAATTTTTATGGAATCGAAATCGACAAATTATTATTGCTTATTCAATATCTGAGGACCCCAGTTGGTGTATTTTCATAAGTCCAAAAATCAAATGGAACTCTACCAACAATACCTTTCCTTTACCGTCTCTCACACACAGGTATCCTTGCACCTGTATTAATCTCTACAGAGAACATCTTCAATTAGAAAACACGGATCCATACTAACTGCATGTTTTCACCTAGGACTATATAGGGTGACTTCTCTTCTTAAGGAGCCAAGGTTGGTTGTGCATTGTTTAACGTCCCCCTTGAGAATCTTTCACTCATATGGAAACGTCTCCATTGCCGGTGAAGGATTGTAAAATTTAAGCCTATGCTCGGCGCTTATGGCCTTTGAGCAGGGAGAAATCTTTATCGTGCTATACCTGCTGTGACATGAGGCCTCGGTTTTTGCGGTCTCATCCGAAAGACCGACCCATTTAGTCGCCTCTTACGACAGTCAAGAGTACTGAGGACGCGGATCCTCAGTGGCCAAGGAAAGTAAATGTATTCCAGTATTTACATAGAAAACAATCTCATTAATGTCTCTGTCCTGTCTTTATGACTGAGAACTGTTACAATTACGCACATTTTAAGAGTATCCGTGCATGACCTCTAATGTTTGGTTGTCGCAAGGTTCCATTAATCTGTTTGATTTTCCCCGTTATTCTAGCCAAGATTCCAACCCGCCGCCCTCGTCAGAATATTGTGCGCACTAGATATTTTGATATATGATGTTGTATGTTACTAGATACATGTACTTGTGTTTTGATATGTGATATAGAATACTGCTAGATATTTCGATATATGGTACGTTGACTTGATATTTTGATATGATATTGGTATGGAATGTTGATTAGATATTTATATGATATTTACAGACTAGATATTTCAACACATGATATAGTATGTTGACTAGATGCTGACAATATATTTTGAGGTGAATTTTTCTTTTTAAATAATCTCTGCAATTGTACATATCCATGTGTGAAAAAAAAACTGGTACTCACTGAAAGAGATTAAATCAAACAACCAGAATAATGTTGTAATTACAAGTGATTTCAGAAATTTTCAATATCATCGACTCAGTGATAAATGGAAATAGGATAGACAAATAAGCAGCTCTTGAACATGTCAACACAAAATAATTTCCATCCAATAATTATCAACATCATTCGACAGAACATTAATGGCGTTAATGCATTATAGGGCTTATTTGGTTTGTTCTGAGTGTATTTAATTCGTTCTGAGTGTACTAATGTTTGATAAAAACAAAAAATATCACTCGAGACAGAAAGCATGCGTCAGAATCTAAAGTGACGAGTTCATGCCTTCTGGATTTTCACAGGCATTTATCTCAGTGAAAATGAACATGTTTCAATATTCTGTACTTCTGTGCTCATCGTTTTCGTTGATGAAGGCTTTTAGTGTTTTCAATGCTCGCCTGGATGGCTATGTTATACGTACTGTAAGCTTTATAGGCCCGTGCTCGTGTAAACTAGAATGTTACTCCTCAACAAATTGTTCCTCCATCAATTATGATTGGAACAGACTCTTCTGTGAGCTCAATTCTGACGATGCTGAATCAGGCGCATTAAATACTTCTCAATTCTATCACTACTCTTCCCTTGACGATATCAAACAGGTAAATCGTACGTGTAATTATACAAACAGGTAAATCGTACGTGTAATTATACAAACAGGTAAATCGTACATGTAATTACACATATTTTTTTTTCTCTTAAATTTAAACTTTTAAATAGATCACTCTATGGTTTATTACGATATGTGTAAATACACTCTATGGATAAAACATTTGTGGTTTAGGATTTTCGGACAATAAATCTGTCAGTATATATTCTTGGTTTAAATACCAGTGAGTGTCATTCACTTAAATTTTTGTCAAATATTATACTATTAGTAACATTTTAAGATCAATACGATGTTTTTAATTGGTTACCCATTCACCAAACCTGGAGGGAGGCTCAGTTCTACACTGGAGTGTCATGTTTCGCTTTCGCGTGTCTCAATTGTAGTTTGGAATATCTCAGACCTTAGAGGCTGTTTATTCTGAGGATAATTCTGAGCTTAACCATCACGCATAAACTTATTTGTTGCGACACGATCTGTGGTTTTCATCCACAGACAATACTACGCGTGCAAAAACAAGTCGGAGTGAGGACAATATAAAAATAAATATATTATAAATCAAGCATCTAAGGTAAGATGTCTTACGCATAAGATAATGTGTCAAGAGTTCGATTTGATATGTCTAACACAAGAGATGGATGTCGAGATTTCAATTTAACATGTCGAGATTTCGATTTTATATGTCAAACTCATGAGAGAATATATCGAATGTTCGAGAAAAATATGCCTATGTCCTAAATATATTATCTTAACGAGTTCTAGTCTTTTCCACTGGTTTTGTTTTTTATTATTATTATTTTCGAACTGCATGGAGTTACCCGTTTTAAACCGCGATCATTTTCATACCACGAGGACATGCGGTAAATGCGGAAACCGCGTTGACTGTAGTGTACCAACTGGAAGATAATGATATCAAACTTCTACTTTTTCTATGTTTGGTAAGTCGTACGATATAAATCAAAATTCTACTTTTTCTATGTTTGGTAAGTCGTACGATATAAATCAAACTTCTACCTTTTCTATGTTTGGTAAGTCGTACGATATAAATCAAAATTCTACTTTTTCTATGTTTGGTAAGTCGTACGATATAAATCAAACTTCTACCTTTTCTATGTTTGGTAAGTCGTACGATATAAATCAAACTTCTACCTTTTCTATGTTTGGTAAGTCGTACGATATAAATCAAACTTCTACCTTTTCTATGTTTGGTAAGTCGTACGATATAAATCAAACTTCTACCTTTTCTATGTTTGGTAAGTCGTACGATATAAATCAAAATTCTACTTTTTCTATGTTTGGTAAGTCATACGATATAAATCAAACTTCTACTTTTTCTGTTTGGTAAGTCGTACGATATAAATCGAACTTTATGCAGATATGTCATATGATGAATTTATTGAAGGAAATGTCCGAAAAATACCTTGTTTTTGCGCTTACGTATTCTTTCATCTACGATCAATACCACGGCTACATTATGAATCGTTAACAAACGTACCTTTAAGAGTTTTGATAACAATTTCATTTCAGCAGCTACATGAATACCCTGTATTGAAAAAAGGGCCAACATCACCATTCTGAAGGAATCCTACTCTTTACTCGTGACTTGGTTTTGATAGAAATTTCTTGAATGTACGGTATTGCAATTTCGTTATTCGTTGCACTGAACACGCATCATGATATGAAGACCCGAATCTGTCGCAAGACTAACTTTTGGAAAATTCCACAATTTTAAATTTTGAAGGCATTTAATTATCCCGTAAGTTTTTCCCGACCTGATTAAAAAAATACCTTGTAGATCTAACAAATGAAGTTTATTAAAAATAAATTGAAAATACAGTACTAAGTTCACTTGTAGTCTAATGAACAAAAATACGAACAAGAGACACACACAAACATAGTAAAATAAATCATTAGATAGCATTGGCTTCATCATCGTCATAAACAAATTTATGTCTCTTTATTATTTTAACTGACCAAAACGAAACATTTTCTATAATTTTCACATTTGAGAGCATGACCCTTCTGTACAGCCAATGAAGTCCTTTATCTCCTGAATATTATCTAACATGTATCCACAACTATTTTTGTTACTTTGTACATAAGATGGAGTTTTGAAAGACTTTGGAGAATGAAACATTTGTTATGGTGGGTGGTTTTTACGTCCCGTAGAAACAGTCCCTCTACGTTGACTATGTCCTCCCCTTGCATGTAGATGTAACAAATTCGTAGTCAACAATTGGAATCCAACTACCGTAGAATTTAAAAAAGTTTAAAGCATGCCTTAGTTCGAAGCATATTGTCACGGATTGGATATATACACAATCAAAGTTCGAATTAAACCATTGACTGTTATCTTTAAGGAATTGCCGGATCCATGTCTTGGTGTGAAATGTGGTTCACGTCAAAAGTGTGTCAAAACGTACAGTGGAATTCAGTGTGTTATAACAGGTAATATTTATATGGTATTTATATGGTATTTATATGGTATATATATGGTATTTATATGGTATATATATGGTATTTATATGGTATTTATGTGGTATATATATGGTAGATATATGGTATTTATATGGTATATATATGGTATTTATATGGTATATATATGGTATTTATATGGTATTTATGTGGTATATATATGGTATATATATGGTATTTATATGGTATTTATATGGTATATATATTTAACGAATGAATGAAAGATCAAGGTTGTTTGTATTACAGGGTTACACAAAAACTGTAAGCATGAGATGATATTTATTATAATGTTTAACAAACAATGTAAGCATGAGATGATTTGTATCACAGGGTTTTTACAAACAATGTAAACATGAGATGATTTGTATTATAGAGTTATACAAACTATGTAAGCATGATATTGTAATATTTTGTGTATTCTTTTATCTTGGCGGTAAAAAAGGTACATAACAAAGAAAAAGTAACTTCCGGTATTCTGACATATAAAATACATATTGAACGGAGAATGATTTTCCGGACACTACAGCCCTCCTCAATTTTAGATGTTATTTTACATAATGTATGTTTAACTGTTAATAAAGAGTTTATGACAAGTCTTTCACAGCAGATTCTGACAGATTTACTTTTCACAATAAAATAACTAGAGCGATTGACTAGAGCAAGTCCAGAAATAATTCCGAAGTTGAACGTCAGCTTTTTCAAATTAAAATAAAAACATTAAAAAACAATCCTACAAACTAGAAATAAATGAACAGTTAGGTGAGACTGAGACACTGGATCTACTTGATCCAAATACACTGAAGGAAATATCATGCCCTTTTTTCACCAGTGTATTTTCTACACATAATTACACAGAGTCACTTCACACAAAAATCACTAAGAAACGCTGGCGCCTTACGAATCCTCCCTGACCTCCTTACTGGGTTGTTTAGTGGTAACACAAACGAGACTGAGTTTCTAGGATATTCCTGTGGTGTTGCGCCGGGTATTTTGTTGCTGTAGGATTCGTTTACAGTTAATTCTGTTTCTGATCTTTTCTCTTGTGAAGTCGTTAGATCATTTATGGTCTTTGATGACTGATTAAGACTTGAGTCTACGTCATTATCTTCCTCATCCTCTTCTCTTGTCTGATTGTTTGGTACATCGAATGTTACAGATTTGAATCTTGATGAGTTCCTGGTCACTTTCCTCTCTCCTCTATGTGCTGTTACCATTGGTCCTATCTTTGACACACCTTTGTATGGCTTTGGGTCATAAATTGGAGTTACCTTTCCTCTTACTTCATTTTCTAAGATACTTGCGGAAGGTCGGTGGTCTCTTCCCAGGTACATTGTATTTGGGTTCTCTCCTCCACCAACAAAATCTGGACGCCAACAGATAATTGAAAAATTGTTGAGTGTGGCGGAAAGCAATAAATAATAAAATTAATCAATCAATTATTTTCTAAGATCACGTAATCTCCTATTCACTTTCCTGACACACTGGCTGCTTTGTTTTCCATGTCCTCCCTGGCTTTCAATTTTGACCTCTTCAGGTGATCATTTCTGTGTACTAATTCTTCCACGCAAGAATTGCTTGCGCTTTTTGTTTCATTCATTATGGTTGGTAACTTTGTTCCGGTCTCTGTTAACCAACAACTTGTTTGGAGCTATTCCAGTTGTTGAATGGGGCGTTGACCTAGATTGACGAAGAAATGTCTTCATCTCGTGTTTCCAGTTTTTCTGTTCAATGGAAGCTGCCTTCATTGCTTTCATTACAGGCTTGTCGAAGGCCTGTGGTTGGGCATTTGCTAATGGCCAATGCGGAGTAATATTTCTGTGTTCAAATCCAATATGGTCCGCATATTGTGCAAACTGTTTGGAGTTAAATGGACTGCCATTATCAGTTTTGACAACCTTAGGGATTCCGAACGTGCTTTGTCCAGCACTGGTATAGTTGCATTTGCTGAGACACTTCTGAAGGTTTCAACTACGGGGTACCTGGAATGTTCATCTATTATTACACACAAATAGTCTCCAGATGGGAGAGGACCACAGAAATCTGCGCCGAGTCTCTCTCATGGTTTAGCAGGTAGAGGGCTCATTTTCAGTGGCTCACGCTGCATAACAGGTTTTCCCATCGCTTGACATACAACACATTTACCAATAATCTTCTCAACCTCCTCATTTGCGTTTGGAAACCAGACTTTGGAACGAATGAATGACTTTGTCTTGGTGATTCCTTGATGTCCTTCATGTGCTTTTTTATGTCTCGAAATCTGAGACCTTGGGGCATCACTATTCTAGTTCCTCTAAGTAAGATGTCGGTGTGTTCTGTGGGCTCGTCTCGTAGGCTCCGGAAAGTATACAGTTTCAAAATGTTGATATCTTCATTATCTTGTAGTTGGCTAACTTTATGTCAGTGGCAATTTCTCGTAAATTCAATTGCCTTCTGAGTTGTTTTGTCTGATATCATGGCTGATTTTATTTCATCGATTGGCAATGCCTTGGGTACGGATGTCTCGCAGATAATGTGTACGTAATATTCAGGTACCCTTTTCTCATGACTGGATGAGACAGTATTTTCTTGAGGATGACATGAGAGGTAATTTGCAGTGTTTTATTCACCTGGTCTGTATTTTATTTTAAACTTATAAGGCTGCAATCTGAGTCCCCATCGCACAATCCGAAGAGTTTGCCTGGGTTTCGTCCATATTTTCTCCAGAGGTTTGTGGTCTGTTATTACTGTGAATTCAGGTGATCCATATAGATACGCATTAAGATATTCACAGGCCCATACAACAGCTAATGCCTCCCCCTGACTGTATCTGTTCTCGTCTGCTGTTAAAGCTCGACTAGCATAAGCTACAACCTCGTTGTTCTGAGCCAAGACAGCTCCCAGACATACAGGAATAGCATCTACGATTACTTCCGTTGCCTCGTGCGGGTTAAAATATGCAATTGTTGTTTTGTCAGATAGTATTTCTTATAGGTTTCCAAATGTGTTGTCATGATTTTCATTCCATTCCCATGGTACGTCCATGTGTATAAGTTTTCTGAGAGGCTCGCATATAGTTGCATAATTTGGAATGAAACGAGTGTTGTAACTGGTCATGCTGAGGAAACTACGAAGTTCCTTCCCTGTTTTAGGTGGCTTTGCTTCTTTGATTGCCTTGACCTTTTCTGGGTCGGGAGAAATTTCTGCTGGGCTGAATACTACTCCAAGGAAGGATATCTTATTTTGATTGAATTGACACTTCTTTTTGTTGAGGGCTAGTCCTGCCTTGCTGGTGGCATCGAATATTTCTTCAAAGACTTTGCCATGTTCTTATTGCGTTTTTCCATAGACAATAATGTCGTCCGAGATGTTTTTCACTCCTTGAACGTGTTGAATGACACTGTGTATTGCCTTTTGGAATACTTCAGAAGCTGAGAGTATTCCAAAGTTTAAACTCTTGTAGTGGTAAATTCCAACATGGGTGGAGAAAGTGGTGATGTATCTCGATTCTTTATCAAGTTCTAAATGATGGTAGCCTGGTGTCAGATCAAATTTTCTAAAATGTTTGCTTGGTTCAAATCATTGACAAGTTCATCTAAGGTTGGCATAATGTGGCGTTCCCTGATTATTGTCTTATTCGGTTCTCTCATGTCTACATACAGACGGATTTCATTCTTTTCCGGATACTACAGAGATGATTTGTATTACAGGGTTATACAAACAATGTAAGCATGAGATGATTTGTATCACAGGGTTTTTACAAACAATGTAAGCATGAGATGATTTGTATCACAGGGTTTTTACAAACAATGTAAGCATGAGATGATTTGTATCACAGGGTTATACAAACAATGTATGCATGAGGTACACGTATGTTGTATGATGAGTGAAGGGATTAATCAGAAATTACATATTGATTAATGTTTTCCGTATTTGATAACCCCCTTTACTGCAAACAGTCTAGGTACTAATGTTATGTACAGCTTTTATCGAGAAATAAAAACATTGAAACCAAATACAGATTGATGAAATATTTGGCTGTTTTAATATACGCTGTGTCTGTATGATTTCTTTCTTTCATGCCTTGATATAATGAATTGAATTTTTTATCAAAAACAATTTTAAAAAAATCTAATTCGATGTAGAATGCGGGGAACCCCATATTGTTTCCAATTCGAATATGAGTTTGCTGTCCACCGTGCGTGACGTGGGTACAGTGTTTGCGTATCAGTGTTACAACACAGCGACACCTGTTGGCGACCTTAACTCTAGATGTCAATCAGACGGAAGTTGGTCTAACGTCACGGGGAAATGTCAATGTATGTATAACGAATGAAAGGCTGAATAATATCAATTCTTATGTATACAAAATGCATGTATGGTATACGCTAATTGTTTAAACACAGGAAAAACAAATTATATCACGTGGTACACTAAACCGGAACAATGATTTTTACCTACATATATCCGAAACAAACGAAATGTGGTTTAATTTAAAGATAAACGATAGTACTGTTATATTTCAGTTTGTGGAACCTTACCAAATATTCCAAATGGCTATATCAGTCCAGGAGACGCTGAACATCTCTCCGTGCGTTACGTCATTTGTAACAAGGGGTTTAATCATACCGGTCTAAACAACACCATAATCTGTCAGTCAGACGGACAATGGTCGCCCGTCAACACTCAGTGTGCCTGTAAGTCTTAATATCCCGTCAACTCTCTCTCTCTCTCTCTCTCTCTCTCTCTCTCTCTCTCTCTCTCTCTCTCTCTCTCTCTCTGTGTGTGTGTGTGTTGTTAGTGATATATTTTTTGTTCTAGTATGTGCGTTAAAGTTTAGTAAAATTAATGTTATCAGGTGTACTAAATTTGAACACCTTTGAAAGAAAGACTAATTTCAATGACAAAGGTACAGCAGTAAGACCAATGGTATTATTAACTAGTTTTAGATGAAGTCCTAGTAACTGTGATACATAGATTTAGCGTACATAGCATACAATTCTTTTCAGTCGACTGTCCAATTTCATTTCATCACGATGTAGGAAATAAATTCTGCGCCCTATTTCATAATCAGCAAAAGAACTGGAACGAGGCGGACAGCATATGTAAAACGTACTCACAACGACTGATCAACATCAACACAGCAGAGCAAGTCTCCATTCTAAAGGATTATGCCAGAGGTTAGAGGGTATCGAATCTGTTTCAATTCCTAAACGTCATGACAAGACTGTTAAACTAGCTCTCCAAATGGCTACATCAGTCCAGATGCCGCTGTTCATCTCTCCGTGCCTTACGTCATTAACGTCCCCCTTAGAGTTGCTATAGACTGTATTTCTTCTTAGTGATTTGTAATAACTGCTCATACCTACCGTATATCAGTAATAAAGAAACACAGCCTGTAGGAACTCTTCAATACCAGGAGATAAATAATTCTTTCATGAGAGTCCTTACTTGACTGGAAAATTTAGTGACTGTTTTTATTTTGGGATGTCCATACCTAGATGATAAGCAGTTAAAATTAAAAGTGATCGAGAGTTAGTTTAACAGTCAAATCATATCAAATCAATAGGTCACCTAGCTGCACATTAATTGCTAAAACCGGCCGAAGCTAAATATAAATTCCCAGACATGAATTATGAAGGACTGCTCCGAGATTTATTGAAGACGGATGTCCAAATACCACAGCCGTGAATACATAGTGGACAAACATTAAAAATTGGATTAAAAATATGCCAAAGAGGAGGAATGTTTATTAGCAATACTATTACAAACTGCATACGACCTTAATCCGCTCCTAGATATCTTTCACGTCCGTTTAAATTCATGCATTTTACATGAAAAACTAAAGATAACGAGCGGTAATCAGTGTCATAAATCCTATAAAGAATATAAAATTCACAATTGGGCAAACACGGACCCCTGGACATACCCGAGTTGGGATCAGGTGTCTAGGAGGAATAAGCATCCCTTGTTGACTGGTCATACCCACTGTGAACCCTATAGCTTGTTAAGGTAAAGGGAGAAATCCATAGTAAAATCATGATATAAAGAACGTCCTAACAATTTGTAAGAAACATGTCTATGGTTATGGCTATACTAATTTAAAATTCACGATTTTAGTCAACAGGTAAAATAGCGAAAATTTAACTGCTGCAAAAATAAGACTATATGCAGTATGTGCTATTTATTACGGGTTATCTATCATTTGGGTACTTTTCAAGGATTCGTTTCCAATAGTGAAGATCTATACGTTGGTGGGATATTGGATGGCGGTGTCTATAAATGGGTGGCCACAAACGAAGAGATAGACGCTGCGGTGTGGGAAACTGGTTACCCTAAATCTAACAAAACATGCACAGAGTTCCGCGACACTCAGCAGCTCCGCGACAAGGAGTGTACACAGTCCTACATGTTTGTGTGTGGGAGGTTCTATTGATGTATCTGGAATATAAGGCATGTACAAACTCATATATGTTTGTGTGTGGGAGGTTCTATTGATATCTCCGGAATAATGAGTGAAAACGCCTATCTGTGTGTGTGTGTGTGGGGGGGGGGGGGTGTTATTGATTATGTTTACTATTGTGTAAGTGTGCAGCAAGATTCAAAAGAAATATTTGATATATTTTTTTTGTTCCGGTGTTAACTTTTTGTGCACACATGCAGTACATACTAAATCACAATGTATATTGTATACCAATCTCAATGTATATTGTATACAAATCTCAATGTATATTGTATACCAATCACAATGTCTATTGTATACCAATTACAATGTATATTGTATACCAATCTCATTGTATATTGTATACCAATCTCAATGTATATTGTATACCAATCACAATGTATATTGTATACCAATCTCAATGTATATTGTATACCAATCACAATGTATATTGTATACCAATCACAATGTATACTGTATACCAATCTCAATGTATATTGTATACCAATCACAATGTATATAACATGCCAGACACAATGTATATTGTATACTAATATCACAATATATATTATGCATCTATACCAGTCTCAATGTATATTAAATATCATTCTAAGTTTATATTATATATAATTCTCAATGTGTACGAGGGCGAGTCAATAAGTAGTCAGCCTAACTTATTTCCGGTTGAGATCCACCTCTTCTTTTTTTATGTAATTACCCTCCAGTGTGATGCAATTAGACCAATGGTGCTCAAGTGCTATCAGTCCAGAAATGAAAAAGTCAGGGTCCTTTCATTGACTAACTCCTCTTCTTCGTCAGACCGGAAATTACGTCCACGGATATCCTTTTTCAAGTTTGGAAATAGGACGAAGACGGAAGGAGCTAGGTCAGGTGAATAGGCAGGATACGATATTAATTCATACCCGCTTCATTCTACAGTATCCATTGCAACTTTGCAAGTGTGGATTCTCACGTTGTCCCGTTGCAGCAAAACACCTTTAGAGAGTTTACGTCGGCATTTTTCACGGATGGCGCTTCTCAACTGGTCGAGCAAGTTTGCATAGTGCACTTGTACTTCTTTTGGGTAAAAAGTCCAATATAATAATGCCTTTTGCGTGCCAAAATACTGTGGCCATCACCTTGCCACCAGATGGTTGCGTCTTGAACTTCTTTGGCCTCAGGGGACCCCGGCCCAACCCACTGACGACTCCGAGCTTTATTCACTGGCTAATAATAATGAACCCAGGTCTCATCTACAGTCACCAGACGCAAACGAAAATCATCTTTTGACCTAATGCACTTCAACAAGGTGCTGCTTACTGAAGCTCTGTTTGCCATTTGCTCATCGCTAGGGGATTGGGGACCCAACAGGCTGTTCGCTTCCGTCTACCTAAACGATCAGGTAAGATTGTTGAAACACTACCATGTGAAATGCCTAATGCCCGCGCTATTTCTTCCATCTGAATTTGCCTATCAGAGTATACCAGATCCTGAACGTTGTTACACATTTCTTCATCGGTGGCATCCAGTAGGCGTCTAGACCTGGCTTCATCTTCTAAAGACGTTCTACCGCGTTTGAATTCCCCTACCCAGAATTTAACCTGAGCATAAGATGGCGCAAAGGACCCATAAACATAGGCTAACTCGCCGTGTATTTCCTTGCCTGTTTTACCTTTTAAATACAAATACCGAAGTACAGCACGGTACTCAACTTTAGATGAAAGCATGCCTTTGCATCACTAGCCATATTTGACATTCAATATCTTATTAAAGAATGACTTGACACGCGTGCAATTTTGTACCCAGGTATGAAACACGTATTGGAACAAGGCATGAAAATCACGACCGTCTAGGAAATGAGATAAGTTGGTTACTTATTGACTCGCCCTCGTATTGTATATCAGTCTCAGTGTATACTGTATATAATGCATATAATATATAGTATCAGCATAGTGTATATTATATATTTTCACTTCCAGTGTTTTTGCCTTTGATATTTTTATAAATTGTAATGGTAGCCGTTTCAATAGTAATGCTCTGCAGTTATAAAAAATACGCGTATGAATACAGGTAAATATAGTACGTCTATTTGAACGACTGGGAATTCCGACAGAAATGAAAGTAGAATGTATATATAATGAATAAAGTTCATTTTCGAAAATACTTGAGGATATGAACATGTGATGCTTCAAGCCCGCATACGTTTCCTGGTACACTAACGCGCCTCCTGAAGTATGCTGTCGCATTTCATACACTCGTGTATTTTAAAAAAGATAGAACCCGAACTGTGGATACTTTAATCCCTAGTCACAAATTTTAAGGAGTAATACTACACCAAAGAAATTTGATGTGGATGAAAAGTGTGGGATATGTAAAACAATATTTTGAAATCGAAAACTTTCAAATTTACTTTATTTGATCTGAAAAAAAAAATTAAAAGTATACTGGTGGACTCAAACCAGCCATCTACTTTTCAGCATTCGACACGCAAACCTACTGAGCTCCTTAGCAAGGCAATTTTGAAAATATCAAAGGAATAGAAAAATATTGCTAATATTTATATTGTCATTCAGGTTTTAAAAGGAAGTCAGCAATGAGCGAATAAAATGAACTTAAGCTTGGCTTCTGATTCCGGAATACGTCACACACAGGCAGAAAATGTAAACAGAGGCCTGTCAAATAGAACGAGACGCAAAGAGGGAAAGAGGGAGGGGGGGGGGGGGGAGGAGGGGTTGAATTGTAACGAGTTGGATAGAAGCGGCGGTGGAAACTCCCAACAGGTTGTGTAAATGTACACATGGATTTTGATTCCGGTCTCCGCGTAGAAGGTTGAGTGGAGCATTTAGCGGATTGAATTTAGTACAAAAAGTGTGAACCCTTTCCATCTGCGGACGTTAAGAAGATACGTGATCTAAGTAGTAATTCAATATGATGACAGGCCCCAGTGTAGCTTTGTTAAGACAGGTACCACTGGCAAACAAATCAACAAAGGTGTATTTGACGCAAGTAATCTGACACTATGGCTGTCATAAGTAGGCCTCTTACCAAAGTATCCATGATGCCTGTAAAAAGCCACCTCCCTCTTCCCCGCTAATTTACAGTTTTAGAAATGGACGAATGAATTTATTTGAATATATCTTGCTGTGTGATCTCTGAAGTACACGTAAGGATAGAGAATTCTTCTCCAAAATTTTGTCAGCTGTTATTGAAATTCTAACCGGGAATCGCCTTTATATGGCGTTGGGCCAAAATTTGAGCATCTTTATGCTGAAGAAGCATCAATGTGGTGTTATGATAACGTGCATAAATACTGAAAATAACTTTAATCCTTAAAGAAAATTTAACTTGCTATCTTTCGGAGTACGACATTGCGCTGTCTTTAATAAGTGTCAGGATTATCATGTAAGATTTGTAAAATCATTTGCATACATATTTTTTTCCCTATCTAAATCAGAAATCGTAAGAAGATAGAAATATTTTCTGTTGTGTAATAAATCATTCACATAGGAGAAAAAGAAAGAGGCTGCTCACTTTTTACATTATATAATAGAGATTTTGGCCGAGTGGTTAGAGCATCGCGCTCAAAGTCACAAGGCCTCTCACCTCTAATCGGCGCGGGTTCGATTCATATGTGAGAAAGTTTGCAGTTTGTCAGTTTACTTCGGAAGGTCGGTGGTCTCTTCCCGGTTACATTGTATCTGTGTTCTCTCCTCCACCAATAAAAACTGGACGCCACCAGATAACTGAAAAATTGCTGAGTGCGGCAGA